>CAJHZI010000535.1:847500-874545 GCA_905160935.1 Enchytraeus crypticus | reverse complement strand
GCTAAATTCTTATTGATTGATTGATTGATTGAGTATTATTAGAATTTTTATTTGGTCTTGAGCATAGCATGAAAAATATATGAACTGATTTTCAAGAAGTACTTCCTTATAAAATTCGCACTTTTGCTGCGAAAATATATGACATGAGCTATATTTAGAAATTATAAATTAATTTATTTACTCAACTTTTATAACAGCATTTACTTTAACTGATTTAATTTAGTAAAGCTAATTTTTTCTACTATTGTTGTTGCAGACTGCGAAGTGTCGTTTTCCAAGCAAGAAAGCCTCAGATATACAATTCTCAACTCTAAAATTATATCCATTGCAACGAGTCTACAACAGTGTGCTGACTACTGTCGGCTTACGTATGGCTGCAAGGTCTACCAGGTCTCAAAGTCAGGATCGTTTGTTTGTACCATCGGGACAGATCCTGTGCTTTACACAGCTGTCAGTGACGGTCAAGTCGATTCTTATATCTTACAACAAGGAATTTGTGCCAATGGTAATCAACTATAGTAGTAGCCGATACTTGAATGTATTTATTTGACTTTTATTAATCGATTTAGTGCTAGCTAAAATCACTAAAGATACCATCTATGTAGAAAATATAAGTGAAGTTTATTTTTGACTATCTTATTAGTGATAGGTTAATTTCTTTTTAAAGTTAAGTTTTAGAAGTTCAGTTTCTGTTAGTTAATTTTTTGCTAAGTTTCAGAATTAATTCCAAATAAAATAAAATATAAATGCTTGTTTCATTACGCTTTAAAAAACCTTTTTAATTAAGCTTTATGCAGTGGCATGCTCGATAATCTATTGCTTACATTTCGTATGTATAATTTTCTCAAATGAACCGAAAATAATAAAATTAGAAAGTAAATAATAAATTAAATAGGAAACTGAATCTAAATTAAAATATTGTAATTATATAGTATCTTAAAATGGTAATAAAATTTGTTATTGTTAACATTATTATTATGTTTAGCATCTGGGCCCGCGCAGCAAACAACAACAACAATATCTGCTCCAGTTGGTATGAAGAGCGCTCCAATTTCAAATCGAGATACTATTTCGTGAAATAATTATAACCGAATATATCACTTTACGAAATAAATTGCTTTTGTTTATGTGTAACCGCTTATCATTTATATTCTTTCTACTTTTTAGAAAATAAATTTTTATAGATACAATATCAGCTGTGCATTTCATATTCAATATTCTTTATTTAGCGAAGATTTATGTTTGCTACCTTACACATCAGAATTTGGAAGTCATATCCGTACCGTCGATTAATTTACATGGCAGCGACGTCTTTTTTTGATAATCGGTTTAATCGGTTTATGTTTTTGTTTTGGTACAATTCATAGAATATTGTAATGATATTTGCATATAATCTCATACTCTTCATTTTATAGGAATTTTATAGTTTTTGCTTTCCAACTTTGCTTGTAGATTCGAATTTGTTTTCATAGGGTTCCAGGTAATTATTGACGACTGTTGCTGTATAATTATTCTTTTTCAACGTTTAGCTTCGTTTTGTCACCATATACAGGGAGATCCGGAGTTTCTAAAATTATCCTGATTAATCATTCTGCTGCGGAATGTTTTTACAAGGCAATCATTCAATCAATAAGAATGAATTTAATGTCCGGTTCCTCACCGTATGGTAATGGCAGCGATTTCTCTTTGGTAAACGGTTTAATCCAACAATCTAACGTTTCTGTTACTTTTAGATCAATGCGTTGCGAACTGGACTCTTAGAGCAGGACGTAACGCACTAGGCTTAAGCCAAAGAGGTGCGGCGAACGAATACAGTGAAAGCTCGTGTCGGGACGCTTGCTTCAAGAACCCCACTTGTCGCTGCATCGATTTCAATTTCGATGAGTTAACCTGCTGGCATGGAACTCAAATTAATCCTCCTACCAGGACTGATCCTAACATTAATCATTGGGATCTTCTTAGAGTCTGTCCTGGTAAGTGATTAATGAAATAACTACGTATTGCAATAGCTAATATTGTAGTAGTAGCTAATGTAGTAGCAAGATCAGTCGTTGGCTTAATTAGCATGTTGTTCGATAGGGGATCAGTTGGTGCAGAGTTTCAATCCAGTCAGTACGCTCTCCGTCATTGACATGCTATCTAACAGGAAACTGACGTTAAACTTGGCTTTAACTTTTTAATCTGATATTTCAATCTTTTTTCTACACTTAATTATTAACTAGGAATATTGTTAGTTGTGATTGATCTCAACACAGACGGAGTACGTTCATGATGGCTTACATAATGACTAACATCACCATGTTGGCTTACATTATGGCTTAATTGGTGGCTTACATGATGGCTTATATGTAAATTTTAGGTTCTAAAATCTAAGGCTATCGTCTTCGGTTTACATCGTCATGCCACCATATAACCATTGGCTTGATCTTTCATATCAGCAGAAATTGATTCTGATTTTAACCTCGCTGATTTTGTTTGATATAATTAAATTTTTCAAATCTTTACCAAAGAAAATCTAATAGTTCATTGGACTTAATCATAATTTTTATTTCGTTTACGATTTCGCCTGCGTTAATATTGAATGATAGACTATAGGTAGAAACTGCGTACTCTCTTCGATGACATAGTGTGTGTTTTATTAAATATGTATTTTGTGTCTAATTGAAATTAACCAATTCTCTCTCTCTCTCTCTCTCTCTCTTCAAAAATGTCTCTTGATAATTATTGAGATTAACTTATAATCGCTCTATCTCTGTTTGCATCCTTGCAGATACGTGCAGGATAACGTGGACTCTCACGGCAGGAATGCATGGATTGGGACTCACCAGGCAGGGAGACAACGGTCAGTTCCTGGAGGATTCCTGCAAGACTTCCTGTGAGGCTCAGCCATCCTGCACCGCCATAGACTACAATCGACAGGACTTGTCCTGCTGGTTTTCCTATCAACCGGACCCCTCACTGCAGACAAACAGTCAAATAAATCACTGGACGATTTCTAGAACTAATTGTTAGAATCGGGATAGCTAATTAATCGCAACAAATATCGCATGTGTTTGCGCAATTGTAGTGTCTGTCTGTATCGCTTTATTTAATGATATTAAGCAGAAGAAATTTAAGCTTAACTTTGTTTTGGTCTAAGCTGTAATGATTTGTTTGGATTGTTGTTATTTTTATTTAAATTGTTGTATTTCTGCATAAGCGGTTTCTACAGAAGTTTTCTAAGAACAACTCTGCATACATGAGTTTGAAAAGTACTGTATACCATATTTCTGCATACAGGAGTTTGTGTTTGTGATTATAATTTAAACGATTAAGAAGTCATTCTTCTAAAAATTGCTATTTTGTCGTTTTTTAAACTTTCGAACATCTTATTAGTTGTCGTCTAGAGTTATCTGCTGTTGTGTAAAATCAAAATTTGAAGTTGCTCATATTTTAATCTTAGATATTGTAATGTTTTCTATATATTTTGTTCATGCGTTGACATAAATGTGATGCAAAATGAGGTGTTGTATATTTCATTAAATTATCTGATTTGCACTGAATTACAAAAAATACACATTGAATCTAAATTATAAAACTTAACCATTGTCGAGTAATGATACAATCGATTCATTTTTTTGACATTTTTAAAATTATATTGTACTTTTTTATATTAACAAAGGCGGAATATATGGATACTTTATCTAAGTAAAATTATTCTGACAGTTGAAATTAAAGAACTATTGCTATTGTATATCGAACCGTTGTGGGAGAAATTAATACATTTATAGGCTCAAATGTTTATCTAATTATACAATTATTGATTATTAATAAAATTTCCTTTGGCTGCCGCGAAGGCTTGGCACCGGTTTCCTCATTCAAGAGCAATATTAAGTAAGGGTATACCTATAGATAGCACACCTTTTAACTATAAAACTTTTCATACAAAATTATGTAAATGTCATGTATCGGAATTGAACCTTGAGAACAGAAATAGTATGTTTTGTTAGATTAATTATAAGTTTGCTTATTTTGTGTAAAATGTTTTATATTCACGTCGCATTTTTAAGGCCAACTATTATGCAATTAAATTGGTCCTCCTTACTTCAACTACTAATGGTAGTAATTAAATTTATACAAGCACAGCTCTATGCAAAAAGCTACACGCTAGAATAGTCAATTATATTAGCAGCCGCAATGAGTTAATTAGAGGGAGCGACTAACCACTGGCGTTTATTTCAACTAAAATAATGTATGCGATTTAGCTAGGGATCGAATCTCTGGCGTTCTACCTGAAAGATCATGGCGTAACCTCTTAACTTCGGATCAGCTGTATCATATTCGATAACAACGAGGTTGATCATTGTGCTAAGGTACGGAAATTTTCCTCCTCAGAGTCCATACTGTTCATTGCATATATAAGATGTGTATGAAAAACTACATCGTGAACTTGAATCAATTAATCTGTAGCTATTTCATGTGTATTGATTGTGATGCAGTGATGCGCTTCAGAACTAGAATTTAGCATGTATTTGGAAACTGGTTTACTGTAGATTAAATTTTTTAGGATAATTGCTAACTGCTGTTATTTATTGTATGGTATTTTGCGTATTTATCCAAGTAGCAATTATTGTAACCTTGCTTGTGTGATGTTTGAAAAACTAAAGCTTTCTAAACAGACTTGGAATTAATCAGTTTAAATTAATTTAAGCATCGAAATTAAGTTAACCGTCGTAATTAGGGCCGAAAAAGTTATAGCAACATTTGTGATATTTTTCTCTTAGACGAGATATAAATATAACGTTAGCGTCCTTTGGCGTGAGGATTCGATTTTAGAAGATTTATCGTATTTTTGTGCGATCAGGCCGAAAGTTGTACGTACCTCAGAGGGAATGATAGACTAACGTAAATCATTGTTTGGAAAATTTTAATGATTATGTGAACTCTTATTGTGTAATGAATAGAGTAAAATAAAGAATAGTAGTTTAGGCTGCATTAATTTTAACTTCTTGTTACTGTGGTTACCTAGATATTGCCTTGGGTCGAGGTAATGGACAGTAAATAATAATTTATTGATTTACTGATTATGTAGTGGAAAACTGATCGATAAAATTACATGTAATTGCTGTTTATGCATTTATACTATTTTCATTTGTGTCGAACCTACTTATTAGAGTTTAGATTACTTCAACTTGTTAACCAGGATTAAATGACTGCAAAGTTATTCTAAGTTGAGGTATTGAAAGTTCATTCAACGGGTCGGATGGCCGAATGGTTAGCGAGCTTTCCCGATAAGCAGAAGACAATCCGTTCGAATTTCAATCGGACCGTCTTCGACTGTATCTCGTGTGATTAGAAAACAGACCTTAACTCGTTTCAGCGTTGTGATAAATTTGTCATGTTAACAGCTCAGACACTTCTGTTGTAGTAGCAGTATCATCATTACATGCCATTGTGTGTTGTATACGTATTTTTTCACATTTTGTCTTTGCTACTGCAGATTATATACAAGGTATACCGAACATGCTTTACGAGGCGACTATCAGACGCCGAAAATCTGAAAGGAAACAACCAATATTTAGCAAACAAAGTTAATTAAAATTATGCAAACGATCTGATCAAACTTGTAGTTTGTAGGAGAATTCCATAGTAAGTCATCATTCAAGAGTGCGGGTTATATACAGGAGTATCTCCTTGAATCTGTACAGTACTTGGGAAATCATCGAATAAAAAGCGGTAGAGAGAGTGAGAAAGAGTGAAACATGCTAGTAATGTAGCATTTTGGGATTTGTAATTATTTCATGAATTATTTAATCATAGCTTTTTATAAAATTATGAAATTGGCGTATTGAAATGGTAGCGGAACCTGAGTAGTTATAGTTAAGATAGATACACTGTATAGGCCTATTATGAAATAGTCTCAAGTTAAATTGCGCGTCACTTAACGTTTGTTCATTTTATGTAGCAACAATGTAATACTATAGTCTACATACAGTATATACAGTATATACTGTATATACATGTATATATAGCTCGTGTAGTTATATCTTGTGTTATAGTATTATAGTTAATATATACTTTATAGCAGCTGCTGGAGTGCATGCTATCTACCCCAGATGCTATTTGCCACGTATGCTATTTTAGTTTTTAATTAGCCTAGTTGGTTAAATTTGGTCTGCTTTATTTGATTACAATTTCCACTGACTGGCTACTTTGTTCAATATTTCTTATTAATGCTAAATAAACCTGGAATTATTTGATTCGTAATTATAATTTATTTTGTACATTTAGGAGTTTTTTCTCCCCGGCACAAGATTTTGTCAAATAGTTTAGGTTAAGTGAATTGTAAGGATATGTAATGCAGGGACGACCCTGACATCATACTTGTATGAGGAAACGGACTTTAGACCTCTGTTATAATTTCTTTAAAAATGCTTATGTTACTAGTATTATTATTTCTTATTATTTATTAGGCTTATTATTTAGTTTTTACTTGCACTGGGCTGTAAAGGGCCCTAGGCTTAAAAAAATACTTTTCCAATTTTGTGGGTAAAGAGTAAGCTACTCCGTGAAATATTGTCTAAGGGATTCTTCGTATGTTAGCTGACAATTATTTATTATCCCCTTTAGAACACATTGCTATAATTACTCAATTCATAGGTGAATAGTACATCTGCGTAATCTTTTAAATATACATGTAGGATACGAGTTGCGCGATGGTAATTTCTAGACAGAAATTTGTAGTAGGGTTGCACGAGCAAACAACAGGCCATCGGTTATAACAAAAACTCTAAGGAAAACAACACAGACAGTGAAAACTTTAGTAAGGTTTGACTACGCTATTTTATGGATGAAACATGGACATTGAATAAGGAAAGAAGATGTCAGGAAATTAGAAGCTTTGGTAATGTGTATTTGGAGAAGATTGGAAAAGATTAGCTGGACACAAAAAGTTAAAAATAAAGAGAGTGGGCGATTAATAAAATAGGTGGTTAATAAATGCAATAAGAGTAGGAAGAAAAATTGGATAGGATTGGATTGGATCTAACTTAGGGGAGATGGTTTATTAAAAGAGGTCATAGAAGGCAGAATGGAAGGAAAGAGAAGCAGAAACAGATCGAGATTAGGTACATTAGATGATTTAAAGATCCACTCGTATGTGGACATCACGAGGAAAATGAAAACAAAGAAGAGTGGAGACGTTATATACCATGGACCTGCCATTAGGAAGAATACTAAGACAGAAAGAGAGAGAGATATTATACGTTAATGCCCGTAACCTGTTAGACGTTAACTGACTGAAGCCAATAGCAATGTTGGTAAGATATCCGACCGTTGACCAGTATGTGTGGATTCAAAACCTTACACTGATATCGCTTTTGAGAAACTGAAACTAACATGATGACTAAACTCGATGAAACCGAAGTTAACATCGGCTTTGCGGCATTATTACATTTATAAATCGTATGAATTTGAACGCGTGCAAATATTCCATTTCATACTAGCCTGTATGTAACATCATTTTAAGATGAGGAACCGGACGTTTAATTTATATTCTATTATATTTAGTAACTGATGATGCAAACATTGAAATTCAACATTAAAATTATTATATTCTATAAAATGTGAAATATTAGACTCAATTTCTTAATTCATATTCACAAATAAATTTTCAGAAAATGAATAAAAAGTAATTAACAGAAACATATGTGTGCAATCGAAGAACTTGATTCTTCCAGTAAAGAAAAAGACTACAAATAAACAAATTTTAAATCTAACACGTTCAAATAAATCCAACCGTCGAGCAATCTCTTTCCATGCTAAGTAAGTAATGCAAGTAGATTTCCATGTTATTAGATTAATTCCATCAAATGAGATCAACAACTCTAAACATTCGTAAATCTAAGGCATCATCTTAGAATTGTCCACAACTGATAAGTTATTACTGGGCTGAAATGCAGGTTATGTTTTCTGCACGACTTTGAGTTGAAAGTTTGAATTTACCCAATAGGCCTACTTGCCTGAAGTTCCGGAACTTATCATGGAAGAAATTCACGCAGTCAAGGGCTCCACATAAACTGTTATTGTTCAACATGAGCTGCTATTGTTAAATCTTAGTCCTTGTAGGGTCATGTCTAGGTTTAGACTAACTAATATATCGGCGAAATTGCATTAGGTTTCTCACCCAACCAGTTCTTGATTGCGCAATAATTTGATCTTGGCTACACAATGAAACTATACTTCAACGCTAACTTCGCCTTTATAGGCGAGGTTAAATTTTTGACTTATTATGAACAATTCTCCTATATTGAAAATAATAAAATTGTAGCACAGTATGATGTTTACGATATTATTAAATAAAATCCATCATTTGGTCAAGCAATTTATTACCGTTAATCAATCATGTAATTAAAAAATGTTATTATTCAATGTTTTACCATAAATGACATAAGGCTCAACCATACATTTGCCCATTTACTACATGGGCAAGGTTAGTGCGCATTTTGATATTCATGTCTTTCATAGTCCTAGTCCTTAGATTAAAAACAATTAGAAATATCGGTGTTGTGCCCGAGTTGCTGAAGAATAAAGGAACCGTTTATTAAGCGTGGCATAAAAGGCTACAAAATACTAAATCCAAAACAACGTTAGAAGGAGCTTGGGATTGTAGAGCGCCAAGGATCAAATATTACTACAATTTTTTTAATCCTGACCCTAATAAACTGGAACTCAAGGGAATATGAAATTAATCAAATAATTATTACTAATAATTTAATCGATAAATCAATTAATTAGTCCATCGATCCTTCATAAACGTAATAATTAAAACATTATTAAACATCTTTAGATAATTATATCAATTAGATCTAAGGAAGTTGATTGTTTGTTCCATTGGACTTCTTGCAAAACTTTTCAGAGGTGATCTTTTAATTTCATTAGTTTATTAGACCTTCGAAGTGCTTCAGTTTATTATCCAGTCCGTTAATATACTTCTTAATATATTATCATTATTAATAATGTTTCAGAGAGGATAACAAGAATACATTAAGAGAACATAAGACAAAATAGAGTAGAACATTTGATACAATAATACGATAACGTAATAGCCGTATTTATTATTCTTGTTTCATGGCCATTATTTTGTTAAGAAATTTCAATAATAAATTTATTAGTAGTTTATGTACTTCTAAGATCTTGTATTCATTAATTGGAATCTAGACTTTGTTTCTATATTTCTTTATATGAAGGAATATCTTTTTATAATATAATGTCACACTTCAGTCAAATACTCATTTCGGCAGAAACTTCTGCAAAGATCAATAGTACATCAGTATATTGGATAAAAAAGTTCTATGGGTGCTCAGTTCAATTCCCGGCATTCTAGTCATATAATCATCTCAAGATAGCGAACGTGACGTTAAATTCAAGATAATCCAAGTCATTCAGTTCAGCCTCGAACCTCGCCTAAAGCGAAATCACACTTGGGCGCGGTCGAAACGTCTTAACCCGTCTGCCAAAATAATCTACCTTTTTGAAACGGTTGAGTAGTTTTCACACACTAGAAGTAAGTGAACACTGAACCATACTTAGCGAGGAATCGTGTGTGGATTTTGCTTTTATAAGAGGTAAGATAATACAGGCTTGCCTGAAGAGAGCACTTCGCTACTTCCTGGATTGGATCGGCAGTTGTCTGTTACAAAGACAAAGCAATAGCTCATAGCCTACAGTTGGAAGTTTAACGTTCCTGCCCCACATGTAATACTGGATATATTGTATATCCAATGCGGAAAACGAAACACACAAGAATATTTGCAAAACAATTCATATATATATATATCAATTAAGTTTTCAAGTCAAATAATTTTCGAGTGCAAGTATATTTACACAAATAAAAGCTCTCTGCTGTAGATGAGTTTATTACATGGCTCCAAAACACAGAGCATTTATTTTGTTCAAGAATTTATGAGCATGAAATAGTTAGCTCTTAGATCATGCTACAAATACATATCAAGTAGCATAGTATAAATAACTCTCACTTCTTCAGATTCTTTGGCGTCTTTCCAAGTCCTATAAACCGGGGCCTAACCGCAGTGCACTTTTGAGAGTTTGTACAGTGATCCAAGGATCAATCCTTCGACTGTATAGTTGTGTTAAATAGAGCGGCTCTAGCATTTATAGCGGCAGTCACGAGGCCTTGAGTGAGGCGGGTAGAGTAATAAAAAGAACCCAAACTAACACTCTGCGTACAGTCTAATCTACATGTGCTCAGTAAGGCAGTGGCGGTAAGTTATAAGTGTACTTGTTGTACTTGTTATATACATGTAAACTCTTTAATTGAAAGTGTGTAAATATATGTATAAGAGAAAGTTATAAAGGTTGTATAACAATTAAAGTAGGCAGTGGAACAAAATACGTTCGACTATTGCGAACTCGTGCGGAGAAAAGTAACGGAAACACATCTTAATTGCATGTAGACATTGAATGCCAAATATCATGCTAGCCGCATGTGAAAAGTAACAGTCACTTTGTATAAAATTCCAATTTAGAACTGTCTGTGATGTAAAGGCTATAGCTAGAGCGGGTACGTTTAAACGTTCATTTGGACGTTGTTGATAAACCCTTCAGCGGCGAACCTGAGGCCAAGATGGTTTAGTAATAAAATATTGAAATATTTCAATCCAAAAAGGACGTAGGGCCAATGAACCGTGTATTTTCACAATCTATCACAAATGTTAGTCCAAGTATGAACCATTTGTTGTTATTGTTATTTTGTGATCGTTACGTTTGTTAAGCCATGTTATCGTTAGATATGAGGAGCGGGGTACGTTTTAACGTTCATTTAGACTTTCCTCATAGACTTTCTACGTCAAAACCTTGTACTAATAAAATGATTATAAATGGCATCAATGAATTCTGTAGTAGGTTGGGGGGTAGTCACACGCGCAAGGTGAAGATAATATTTATTTAGTTTTTGCTTTCTTTCATATCGTTTATTTGTTCATCATAGCACAGATTATACAAACAATATGAACGTGCGTGTAGTTAGATAACCAAGCAACAATATGAAAGAGGCTATCTTAAAAGAGCCTCTGTGCGGTAATACCAAAATTAGCAGCTATAGCAGACTCTGCTTGAGTCTGAAATACAAAAAATTTCTATTACATTACCTAGTACAGTAAAACCGTTGGTAGACATACAATTGAATATTTTCAAATTAGGAAATCCCCAGACACTGAGAAATGAAAACTCAAAATAACTTTTAAAAAACATAATTAAATTATTAAAAATTACACAAGTAAACTAGTAGAGCCATTGTTTACATTTTACACAATTCTATTAACAAAATGTTTTGCCTAAATTGTAAATAAATCTCTCGCCACTGGCTGGACCAATGGCGACACTGGATGTCGGTAAGATACTCGACCGCGGATCAGTATGTGCGGGGTTTTCCTGGGCTCAACCGTCACTGACATCGCTTTCGAATGAGGAAATTGACGTTAACATTAGCTTTACCAGCGTTTTACTTTTTAAATATACATGTAGATTTGTATTTAATAACACTTTCTGTCGCTTTCTGTGTTTGCTTCTGCAGCAAAACAAACCCTTCTTCATCAACAGTTTAATTATGTCAGACATTATGACAAACTGGTGTTCTGCAGTATTAATCTTATATGTATTATGCAGAACTGCTGGGGGTAAGTTCATAAAATTTTTAGACTTTCCCGTTCAAATTTAATAATGTGCCTAAATTACCAAAGCATAAATTAATTAATATTAATTTCAATTATTTTACTACATTATCTTCATCCCTTGAAATTCAATTTTACTACTGTCGGAATTCGAAAATTGTTTATCAAATTCTGGAGTCTATACGCTCATCAACCAGATGCCCTTTCCGGCGTTGGTGTGGATCTTGGTGCTTAGTCGCCTCTAACGACACGTGCAGTCTATTATTCAACAACCCGGACACTGTAAGATTACAGTAAATGTTAATTTTAAATCAATAATATCCGTAGCTATTGTTCTCAATGTCTTATGAAGAGTTGTCGTAACTCTAATTTCATATTGAAGTTATAGGTTAAAGCTTATTGCAGATAATTATTCTGTAGTTATCTGGTATCCAAATGCTCTGTTCAAATTAATATTTTAGCTAAATCACAATAGCAGAGTAAAATGTAACTTTTTAAATCGGTATTTCTTTTTATTTCATAAACTTGACTGGGCAAGCAAACATAAAGAATCTGGAAAGAACTTGAAAAATGAAAGAATATGGTACCAGTAACTGACATGCCAACTTATGCCTTGTTAATATGCAATTATAGGTCAAATGTTTACAAAATAGAATTACTGCATAAGTGAAACATTTATTTCGTTCGAATCCGTTTATAGGTGTGAATTTTGAGAACAGAAAAGCACCAAAATACTATAATCTGATCAGTGGAAATCTTTCAGTTCCTTCTTGCTGTAGTTAATACACAATTAACAGACGAAGCATCGTCTTCGAAGCATCGTCAGTGTCGATGTCGGTAAGATAGTCGACAGCAAATCAGTAAGTGAGTGGCTCAAACCCTGGGCTCGCCCTTCACTGACATCCCTTTCGAGTGACGAAACTAAAGTTAATCTTATCTTTACGAGCTCTTATACATGCAGACCAAGAGAACCTAGGAAGTTTTGTTTTTGTTAACAGGATTAATTCACAGTAATTATGGAGATTCAGATACAGAGTAAACGTATGCTATGAAATGTAGTTTTTCATTAAATGAATATTTAAATAACTAATTGATTAGGGTGAACCGGAGGCTTGTTGGCTTTTTGCTCGACAGCGGATCCGTAGGTGCAGGGTTCAAATCCAGTGCTCCCCCATCACTGACATGCAAATGAGCAGGAAAACGGACGTTAAACTTGGCTTTGAATTTTTTAAAGGTTGATTAATTTTTCAAAATTATACGTAATAAGCTTATAATTCTAAATCTGAGTGAATTTGGATAACCTGTTACCTCTATTTATTTACACATATTTATTTGCATTATTTATTGTTTAGCCAATGAATACTGTTTCTATCGTTGGACGAAGTACGAGGGGCAAAATGCCCCAGGACAACAACAACAGGGCGGGGTGAACATGTACACAGAGCAATCCTGTAAGGACTCTTGCGTTCAGAACAGAGGATGCCGGAGTGTTGACTACAACAATAAAGACAGGACCTGCTGGTTTGGGTTTACTGTCAATCCGTATCGTACCACAAACACCGCAGTAAATCACTATGTGCTTACTGAGGAATGCATCGGTTAGTATAGTTATAGAAAAACTATCATCACTCACTGCCAATGTTGTACATATTTCTAATCGTAATGCTCGTGATTGAGCTTTTAGCTAGGTAAAGAGCACTAACATCAAACAATATGTAGAATAGCCCATGTAAAAAATTTTACATAGGCTATTCCTATGTAAAATTGTAATGTTACATAATTGAAAACAGTTAGTTTTAAGATTATTTTTCAAAGTGGCATTAAAACATTACTTGCAATCTACATGACACTGGTAAAACTGTGTAGGTTTTTGACATCTCGATGTGTTATAAATCAATAGAATATTGTAATTGTCGGGTGATTCGACTTATTTGTTGCTGTGCCTGTATATTAACAACCGTTGTGAAAAACCCAAAGCAACCGTATTACAACATCATCTGATAGCGAATCAACTGAAAGTTAAGTGCCAGAAATTATGGAAAAGGAGTTTATTAAACAACTAGAAGGGTCAGCAATTAACTTTTCGTGGTTTAGATATCTTGCCTTGTAAAGCTAAATTAATTATCAATTAATTTAGTTTAGCTTGGTATTTTAGAATGTTACATAGTACCAGTGTTACTGCAAAATTCAATATATAAAGCCTACATTTAGTCCAATATGGTTAACTTGAAATTATTGGTTGCTATGTATTATCGTCCAGTTTTACTATACATTTAAATATTAAAGACATAATCTAGATACACTTTACAGAAGTATATTGTAAATTGTATTTTAAGTCAGCTTTTGCTTACTGGCGTCAGAGACATAATAGGCTCTTCAAATCACACGAGTTTTATTAATGTACCCAGCATGATAAATACAAATAGTCCGCTAGTCTACGTGTATAGTGTGTCCGCTGTGTTGATAGTTTTCAATGCAAATAATCCGCTAGTCTTAGGTAACGGTGACATTGCGTTTACTTGCAGTTTGCTCCGGTGTAAATCCTTACACATGGACGTCTCAACCAGGACGTAACGTTCCAGGATTGATCCAGCAGGGTCGAGTTAACTCTTATTCGCAGGAATCATGCAAGAGCGCCTGTCAGGAGAAGGCTGAATGTTGGAGCGTGGATTGGGACGACAGAGAAAAGACCTGTTGGCACGGGAATGTGCAAAATCCAACTCTAACAAGTTACAGCGTCGTTATACATTGGGATCTTGTCAGAAATTGGAGCAGCTGCAGTAAGTTGAAAGATAACATTTTGATAATATTGTAACAGTGACTGATGCTTCGGTTTAATGTCAAGTACTGAAGCCGCCCGAAGGGCTCCTCTTCAAGACGTCAGGTGTATCTACTTTGAATTACTTTGAATTATCTACTTTTTAATTACGTACTTTGCGCTTTGGGCTGATTTTCTGGATTTTGGAATTTGCACCGTTTTTAGACCTTCTTTTTGCTCGCTGGCTTGATTTTGTCTCAATAGTGCTCGATGTTGTCATTGGTGACTGTAGCACTCTAATTGTTGTTATTATTAGTATTATCAGTGAACCGTTGTACCCTTAAACCCAATAATCACTAATGACAATAATAATAATAAAGGAGAATTATGCAACATTAGTACCGAGTTGTGTTCGGGACATTGAGGAATAGATCAAACTCAGACTGTACGTGTGATAAGAGGCCACTGAGCAAGAACTGACAATGGTAACGGGAAACTACCTCAGAGGATATATTTTTGTCCCAAGGCATAGGGTACATGACGTAAGGATAAGGAATAGTTTTTGTGAAGGGTTAACTTGTTGATCGATTTAGTGCTTATTTTGGATAGTGAATAGCTGCATGTGAGTAGGATTATGTACCTTGGACCTGTCACTCGGAAGGACACTAAAGATAGATTAGTACCGAAAAGTAAAGATTTTGAAATATAGTTTTTGCATTAATTTGCTTTTTGAGCACGTCAAGCTTTTTATTAAACCTTGAGGTACAAATCTTAGGAACTGTCCAACAGCGATCGACTTTGTTTCTAAGCCTAGCCACTGAACTTCTGAAGGACGCAGCTAACAACACTTCAGAACCAAATGTGTGAAATGAACAAATGAACTAAAAAGTTTTTAAGTTTATGGCTTGATAATTACTAGTTTGATTGCTTACTGCAGCATGTACATTGTATGCATGTACATATTCCTATGAGCAGTTCCATAGGCAGTTGAAGACCTATCGTTTCCATCTCTCTTTTCCATCCAGTGTCCATAAGTTGCGACCTGGGCCTAAACCTCTTTTTCTTTAATCCCTTTACTTTGAACTTATTTTCTGGATTTTGGAATTTGCACCGTTTTGGGCCTTCCTTTTGCACGCCGGCTTGATTTTGTCTCAATAGTGCTCGATGTTGTCATTGATTACTGTAGCACTCTAATTGTTGTTATAATTATTATTATATTACAATTTGACATACATGTATTGTCTGTGTTTGTTAGCTACCGATAGACCCACTACAACCCTATCAACTCCATGTAAGTATAGCTTCATTTAATTTCTGTCGTATTTTAAGCGAACCAGCAGCTCTTGCTGAAAAATATGTTTTTAAGTAAAAAATACATGGATAGTATATATGCATATTACATGAACAAATAAAATCATTTAGATTAAATATTTCTTCGCCTGTAATTCTACATTATTTCTAAATTCTATTATTATTTCTTTCTGCTACTTCAGCCCAAAAACTCCTAATTGCCCTTAATTATCTCTTCAGTATGCGTTAATTTTGTGATTTTAGATTTATACTCACTAGGTAATAAAGGCGAAGGCCTTACATTTTCTCATGTACTATTGCAGCATCTCTTTCTATTACTGTAAGTCTACTCACCGGTAATTATCAGAAATAAATAAGTCGGGGTTTGAATTCGTGCTCTCTTTTCTATCAAACATTACGCTACCAATTGTACTGTCCAATATATACGGATTTGAATTAGTAATATTTTATTTCTTACAGACTCGGTATTCCATATCAGTATGGTCTCGGTACGATGTATTGTTTATTGCTATTAGCTAGGGAGTCCTGTTCATACACCTGGATTAAATATCCGGATGAGCATGTCTCAGGACTTCAACTGAATGGATATTCCTTCACAGAACAGTCCTGTATGGATTCCTGCATTCAGAGTTCACCCTGCCAGAGCGTGGACTTCAACACAAGGGATAGAAGCTGTTGGTTTGGATATACGTCCAATCCTGGGCGATCCAGCATGACTTCCGTCAATCACTATGATCTCATTCGGAACTGCTCCTGTTAGTATTATAGTATTTATGTTTATATATATATATATATATATATATATATATATATATATACAGTATATATAACATAAATATATATAAACATATATATATACACATGTATATAGGCCTCTATATATATATATATATATATATATATATATATATATATATTATGATGCCTACTTACTTGTCTGAATTATATGTAGCTACTTCAAGAGTAACTCTTAAAAAGATAAAAGGATAAACCTTAAAGTTTAACTCTTAACAGTTGCCTGCATCTAAAACGTATCAGTGCAAAAGAATTCTGATCTTTGTAAATGACACAGAGAGTGCTTTTTTGAACATAGCATCTCTGCATCCTCGTCAGAATTCGTATCCAAATACCATCTGCTTAACTCAGCTGCTTTGCTTATCAGTGTTAACCCCAAGTTTTTAGAAGCTACAACTCCGTGAAATTATAATTTTTTTAATTTTTGGGACTCAATTAATCAAAATCAATAGCTTCATAAAATCCGATTTAACAGAAAATATTAGTAAACATAAAGAGTCTGTTAAATATCCATCACAACACTTTTAGTTTCTCGGCAATTGAGATACATTTGAGATTTTGTACGGCGGTTTCGACGACTTCCTATCTGTCAAATTCTCAGTGTGTCGGATTGAAGAATGTGAAATAGTTAACCTAAATTTACCAATTTGATTTCATAAGGAGATACAATACAATATATTAATGATTTTAAAACAAATGAATTATTCTGATAATACAATTTTATTTCTTTAGCTTCAGCTACATCATTCTTTACTGAAGCTCCGACTACGACAGCAAAACCGGGTAAGACTTTTCATTGAGAATATATACATGTATACATGTTCATGTATTATATACAAAGTGTATATTTATATACATGTATATATCCATATATTATACTATATATATGTATATATATATATACTGTATATATATATATATATATATATATATATATATATATTATATATATATAGGCCTAGTCGAGCATTTGTGCTTTTTCGGTGACGATCTTTATGACGATCCGATGACAACCTGGAGTTTTCTATGAGAATCGGAACTTAATACTTACTTAATTCGAAATTCAATGTTTATTTGGGAGAAATTCATAAAGAACGAACAATGTGTTTTAGCAAAGCTTCAGGAATGGCCAACTTCAAGAAATATCAATATAATTTTTTATAGTTCATATTTTAAATATATAATCGAGGAGATATTACCATTTATGCGACATATTCGTTAAAGACTTTCAACTTCTTCTTTTTGTGACTTGTCTGTTCCAAGCCTGGGTGGTCATTTTCATGTTTCTCATTATGTATCTGTCCATTGTTGCTCTGATCATTTCTGTTTCCGTTATCTGATTCCATTTGCGTAGACTCTTAATGAACGTCATGTGCTTTCGACTTCTGTTTCCTTTGCTCTCCATATTTCAACTCACTGTAATATTTTCAAAGATTTTATTTCGCATTTGTCCGAAGAACCCCATCTTCTGGTGCCGTATTCAATGGATCATGACAATTTGACAATCTTTGGAAAAAATTCTTCATTTGTAGCACTATCTATACTTTATATGCGTAGCATTATGCTATAGAGAGCATACTCAGTTGCAGTTGCCTCCAGTTTCATTTTCATTGCAGAGGAATTGTCCTATATTAATTTCCATGTTAAGAGTCTAAGCAAATAGATGCATATAGCGGAAAAAGAATTCATCACAGCAACAATGTTACACACAATATTGATTGTTTGTAACATTGAAGCAATTTTTATGATAATCTATGCCTTATGAATATTTGTGGGTAATTATTACTACAAGATATTTACTTGTAACTTATTTCAGACTTTAATCCTAAAAGCATATACAATATATAGTAAGCATAGCCTTTTAGCATATGACACTTTATCGAATGATACCTTGTATCAATTTGTGCTTTTATACTGCACTAAGAGATCGGTTTTAATTTATCGGAAAGTTTAAATCTAATTGCTTAAATATTACTCACATATGGATCTATAGTTATCATGGGTATAGATTTTAAAATTATACTCTCCTCTATTGAAATGGTTGAAATGAAATTTATCCGACATAATTGGCTTCTGCCTAGATAGTACAATTTTATATAAAATAGTCAATCAGCAAACTTGATTTCACTAACTTAAGAATATCGAAACATTGAATTAAAATATTTTATCTACTATTATTTTTCGGTGTTTGCTAAATAATTCAGACAATATAAATTATTTCATGTTATTCTCTAAGTTAACAGCTTTATTAATTTGTCATTAACTTTTATAGCGTGTTAATGTTTTGAATTCACTGGAGATAACTATTACGCATATTAATAAATAGTATATGTTTCAGTCTGCCCTCAAATAAGTCCGTATTCATGGACTTCGAAGTCAGGACGTAATGCTAATGGATTATCTCAACAAGGCGGAACAAATTCCTACACGGAAGATTCTTGTAAAACTGCTTGTCAGGCTAAAGCAAACTGTTGGAGTGTGGATTGGAATGAAAGGGAAAAGAGTTGTTGGCATGGAAACCAGAAAAATCCGGTGCTGACGAATTACAGCGTTGTTACACATTGGGATCTAGTGAGAAACAATGACAGTTGCAGTAAGTTAAGCCACCTGCGTTATTTTAAATATTAAGTAATGCTTAAGCTAAAAAAAAGTAAACACATTATAGTGAAATGATCAACAGTGTTGATATCTGTCACTTTTAATACCACATGTTTAAACCGTTAGGCAATGTAGACCACTTTCCATGTTTCCAGTCCAGTGAATGTTCGAGATTTTACTCTCAGATCAGCGCGGCTGGGATTCGGAACAGCGAGAGTTCAATTCAGCTCAGGATCTGTCATTCAAAGCTTCATGACGTTACCCCTACGCTATTAAGACATTCTAGTTACATAACTTCTAATGGATACATTCTTAATTGTTAGTAATTAAAGTTTGTCTACCGGTGCATTTCACTAACCAATGAATAGCCGAAAGGATAGTAAGCTTGCGTGATAAGCAGTAGTTGACAGTGATAGATTTAGCTTTGAAACCTTTTACTTATATAAACATTATCAATTAATATAATTATCATTTCATTTTTCTAAAATATAGAAACAAATTGGCATTCGACTTCTGCAACAGTAATACACCTTGTAGCCTTTTTTCGGTCAAGGTCGCACATGACCTCTGTTGGCCGCTCTAACATACTTCCTCCATTTGAGTCTTCCTCTAATTGACTCGTAAGAACTGGGAATGGGATTGGAGCTCTCGGTTCCTAAAAATCAATCCATTTAATTTCTTCCATCCATATTGCTCTGGCTACCTTTTTCCTCTCTTTCCCCATACGGGTAATGATTGCCTTCTCGATCTAATTAATAATTAAGAGCAAATGAAGTTGAGATGATGCCCATCATGTAGACTTCCCGACTTAAAGTGTACTTACATACAGATGTTTCTTGTTTTTATAATAAATTAGTAAATTTAGCGACTTATTTATCCAGATGAGAATATTCTCAAACCCTCGAGGTATAAAGGTTTAACTGTTTTATTCGATACACTTGGGAGCATATTTGTAGAAATAACTAACATTTAGAACGCATTGTGATTTAAAAATTAAGAACAAATTACTCACATCAGCAGAGTCTTTCTATCTGATAAAAAAACGTCTATGCTCCAGGCAAAGAAACTAAGTGCATAAATTATATTGATTGGTAGACTAAATTTATTTTTACTGGGCGTTCAATTTGAGAAATATATTAACGTTAATTTACAGTAAATAAACCTTTCCCATAATTGATGCCTGTGAAATTATTAACCTAGAAATTATTAGTCACTGAGTTGATACTATTTTAACACAATATTATAAATTAATTTTTGTTCTAGGATTGACGGTGGTTACTATTGGAGATTGGGGTGATCAATCCACTTTTGGTGCCCAGACACAGAACATGCTAGCTCAAGTCATGAGCGACTGGTGCGGTAAGAAGGGTGACTGCTCCTTCATCGCCAGTACTGGAGATCACTTCTACGACTACGGCGTTACCTCCACTCAGGATCCGAGGTTCCTTGTCTTCCGTATCCACAATATTTTATTTCAGATATTTTTCAAATTTATCTAATATTTGTCACATTTAGTCTTTTTTGTCAACTTGTTATTAGGTAAATTCTATTTTGGTTATTTTGTAAATTTATGATTATTTTGTCAAATTGTTATACAATTTTGAAATAGCGGGATCATCGTTGGAGCGATTTTTAATTTTGCTTGTAAGTTAAGACTTCTGGTTGAGCTGCTATGATACTAAAAACTAAAATGCTAGCAGATATTTTAATTGTTTTGTGTTTTTTTTTGTATTTATAAATTTTAGGAAATAGACGAACTATATTGTAAGAACAATTTTCTGAGCTCTGATAGTTGAAAAATGAATTATAATTAATTGCAAAGCAACTTCATGATAAACACACATATATGCATGTACAGATATGTACAGATGTGCATATATGCATGTATATATGCGTATGTATATTTATACATATATACGGACTAGGGCAAAAAAATAATCCCCTAGCGAAATCTCAATAACTTTAAGAAAACTCGTAATATCTTTACGACATTTACGGAGCTTCTAGGGGAGGAATTTCTGCGTGTATCCTGCAAATTTGGTTAAAATATTTTCACTAGTTACGAAATTACAGCATTTCTACGAGAAAAGTGCAACAATCAATTTTAACAACGGCTTTTTGAAATGTCAATCGTTCCTTTTCAAGAAAATAACGATCGTGAAAAAGGCCGTTTACTTAAGTGGTGGAGCATAAGCCTGCACTACCTTGTTAGCTACTTCAATATACGATGCTAAAATTCGTTCTTCTGTTGAAATTATTCCTAAATTTTGAAGAAAATTTCCGGTACTTTTCTTTGAATAGGCCTTGTTAAAATTGATTTTAACATTTTTCTGAAGAAACGCTGCATTTTTGTTAGTTCTGAATATATTTTCACCAAATATGCAGGTTATATGCAGTAATTCCTTTTCTGGAAGCTCCAGAAATTTTGTAGAACTATGCTGAGTTTTGTCCAAGTTATTTAGAAATTTGTTTTAAAAAGTATTGTTAAAATTGATTTTTTCACTTTTTTCGTAGAAACGCTTTAATACCTTTACTGCTCACTAGATTTTCATCAAATTTGCAGGTGATATGCAGAAATTCCTCCTGTAGAAGCTCCAAAATTTTAAACAAATATTTTGAGTTTTGTTGGAGTTATTGAGATTTCGCTATGGGAATTTTTTTCCCCAGTCTGTATATACCTGCATATATATTATACGTCTATAAATATATTGTACGAATTATAAGATACATTTAATTTTAAGGCAATGAGTAACACAACACATAACGTATTATAATAGACTATCAACGTGTATTACTATTAAATTTTTAAAATATAACTTCTTTAGGATGGTACGTTCAGGACAAATCAACTGAGACCGGATTAAGTTAAAAGCACGGATATTACAAATGTACATCACATAACAAATTTTCTTAAAAAGAGATTTATGCATTACGCCTGTGAACCCGCTTTCAAAGTAGATGTACAGGGAATGACATATCATAATTTGATTAATTACATTGCAGATTTAATACATCATGGCGCTGGGTGTACGATAAACCAAATATAAACAACCTCACGTGGTACCTATCTCTAGGCAACCATGACTTTGGTTACGGTATGGATGGTAACCGAGAATTGCACCAGGTTTGTCTGGACTTGATACATGACATGTATTACATGTGTGATTGCATGTATGATACATGCATGATTACATAAATATTATGTATAATCATATGCATAATCATACATAAATGTATGATTACGCATATGATTACATAAATGACTACATGAATAACTACTTGTATGATTGCATGTATGATGAAGTCAGTGAACTTCTCAAATTCACTCTAAATCCTGTAATTCCATTTCCTTCAATTCTTCGTGCTTATGTCATTTACAACAAAAAATTCTTACACTATAAAACCATTAGAAATTATAAGCGCCGTTTAATAACTAATAACGTAAAGTTAAAAGGTTAAATATCAAATGACAGCTGATCATAAATTGAGCTGCACCTTATGAAAATAAACTGCTGCTTCATCGTACTGCACTTCACTAATTGCTTAAAGATTTAGTTGGACTCAATAAAGTTGAATTGATTGCTCTATTGGAACTGTGACTAATCTAGTAACCATTCTCTTAGTTTGCGTCAGTTACCTGCCTCCAAAACAGGCTATTAATGAATCGGGCAAGGGTTTTAATCTTACACCTTATGACATCAATCGGACAGCTTACCGACATGCTACTGACCCTTCGCCACTGTCTGGAGCCAGTGGCGATGTCGGCAAGATATTCAACCGCGGATCAGTATGTGCGGAGATCAAATCCTGGGCTCGCCCGTCGCTGACATCGCTTTTGCAGTGAAGAAACTGACGTTAACATTAGCTTTACTTTTGTACTTATCTATATATATTCATATATATATATATATATATATATATATATATATATATGTATATATATATATATATATATATATATATATATATATATATATATATATATATATATATGTATTCAACATATATAGTGCATAATATACTGCATATATTGTGTTATATGTACATGTATAATATTATAATGTTATGTTTTATTTCCATACTTATGCATCAGGTCAATTATTCGAAGATTGAACCCAGATGGTTTCTGCCATGGCTATGGTACGACTTTGTGGTACAGAAAGGCGACTACAGCGTCCATTATATAATGGTAGATGCCACGTCTATTGAAATAAAGAAATACGACTGGGAGGGTCAATTGAAATGGTACAATAAAACCCTAGCCGAATCTAAGGCCGACTGGAAGGTCGTAGTAACCCACAATCCTCCATATTCGTTCGGCTTTTACTTACCCGGATCAGATATTCACCGCCAGACATTAGTGCCAGCGGCAGAGAAGTACGGAGTGGACTTCTTTATCACCGGACATGACCACAATGTTCAACATATTTCCAAGTCCGTTAACCCAGACGTGGATTATATTATTTCTGGAGGGGGAGGGAGGGGATTGTATGATTTCGATAGATCGCGAAATGGCACCCTCGTAAATATGGGATATCAATCGAATTATTTCGGGTTTCAATGGGGCTTCATCGTCCAGGAGTTTAAGAAACAGGAAGCACTAACGGAGTTCATAGATATTTATGGAAAAGTTGTATATTCTTTTGTAAGAACTAAATCCAAAAAATAAAAGTATAAGAAATTTAATTGATAATTTACAATTTAGGATAAATCGACATGTGGTTGAATTCGTCTTTCTTGCAAAAAACGTGATGACTTGGTAGCACTTTGCAGATATACATGTATATAAAGTGTATTTAATTTATCCTTAATGTGCCATTAAAATTACCATGTTTACAATATTTCATAGTTTTTGAACAATTCCATGTATGAAATTGTTATGATAACCGCTTTCATATTGATTGTATATCTACTCACCGCTACACGATTGTATGTCTCTACAAATGTTAACAAACTTTGCCGAGTGATTGACAAAGAGGCAGTGCGTATCGCAAAGAAATTAATCACTGCTCCAATTTCACACACTAATATAGTGTATAATATGGTTTGTTTTGTTAGACTGAGCCGATAGATAGTAGGCAAGTTTTTCGACAGCGAATCATTAGGTTCAGGGTTCAAGTCCTGTGTTGTCCCCGTAACTAACATTCCTTTATTCTAGCAAGAAACTGACGCTAAATTTGGCTTACGCTTTTTAACATTTGACTAACAATACTTTTCTTATCTCGAAAGTAGGCCTATATAAAGGTAGAGATTTTAGACTATTAAGATTCTTCGAGAACAATTGTAGCTTGCTGCGGTATTTCCTGTCTTTTGTCGATCGATTTATGTCAAACTACTGTACAGTAATATACATGCAAACAATGAGCGACTAATATTTGTTCTTAGTATAGATATATATGTAGTTCAATAAAAAAAACAGACGACTAGAAACTAGAGGACAAGTAGAATGGTTTAATTTTATGCGAGCTGTCGAACTATCATAGAGTTCAAAAGCTGTTCCAATTTAATTTCAAATCTCGAATCTGTGTAGAATCGGTGGTGTGATTTGAACCCTGAATCAACTAATTTGTAATTGGCACCATTTAACCGATAAAACTGCATAGAAAGTTAGTATCATTATAATTAAAAAATAAGAATAAGATTTTCTTCAGTGAAAAATTTGTTTAGACTCCATGGATTCAAAATTAATACCTGCAATTTAGCAATAAATAAAGTTTTCCTAATATGAATTGCGTTTGTATTGTTTTATCTTAGCTATTCCAGTTATATTTGTAAATAGGTTGCACTGCTTAATTTAATTCCATTGCCTTTTTTAAATTGAAAAATTGATTGTATTACTTATACATATGTGTATTAGTCTACAAATAAATACTGAATCTCAGATATACTCAGTTCTCGTAGAAGAATGATTGACTGAACTTTAATAATTTTCATATATAGAGGCCCATATACGATACGTAGAATGATTCTATTTTCGAAACTCATTAACTGCATTATGCTGCTGACGAGAAATTATTGAGAAATCTCCTACAAAGTTAAATTTTTGCTAAATTGTTGCAATAGCTGACGTTTCTCTCTCTCTCTCTCTCTCTCTCTCTCTCTCTCTCTCTCTCCCTCTCTAGTGTTTTGTAAAGTGGTTGGCCCAAGCTATCTATTCGTCTGCTTTCACGGTCCATAAAGAGCGCTTCTTAGTTTAACATGCTAATCTATTAGCAAGAGGCTAGGTCTTATCCACATCTCACCTAGCCAGCCACCTTTTGTAGCGTTTTGCTTTTTCAGGTGTTTAGACTCTATGGAATATTTATTAGAGAGTATTTAGCGGGTAAATACTCCCCGTCGAATGCACCAAAATCATTTATTTCGTTTGATGAAAATTTTAATGTGTTATATGTTTACGTAAATGTCGATATTTTATCGGTGCAACTGATGAAGCAATATTAAATTATTTTGCATTCTCGCTCTTTCACTGTGTATCTCTCTCTCTATCTCTCTCTCTTTCATACGCACGTGTGTATTTCGAGTGCTGCTTGATTGTCAGGAATGATTAAGATGATCGGGAAGGAATTCAGGCTATTATAACCCGTGGACGTGCGAAGTGCAAGTGATGCACACTGCACTGCACCAGTCAAGCGTGTCGATTCATTGCATAAACATCATACAATCTCGTGCCGATTCGAAACTATCGCAGGTCACTGGCGGCCGCAAGCTCACGTTGATATTCCGTATTCGGGTTTGAATTTATAAGATACCCAATATGGAGCCAAGACTATAACATTCTTTTATTAGCTTGGCATTGCTTATAGACTGTGAGCTTTGGTCTAATTAATGCGTAACCGACGATATCAAAGGCCTAACGTTTGCCACTAGTGCATAATAGTTGCAACACTGTGAACGTCAAAAAGGTTATAATTTAAAATTTTGTTTTAGTTGTATTTCCCTGCTAGATATTATTTTATCTCACAAATTGATTATACATTTAATTAAAAAATATGCAGTAAATGCATATCCGTGGCTGAGCCAGTAAACCTATATCCTGTTAGTAAAACTTCTGACTGCGAATCTGTAAATAAAGGGTTCAAGTCCCTGGTTCTATCCGTTATCGGCATGCTTTTGTATCTATGTATTTATATATTCCAGTTGATATGTCACATATCTTAAGCGTAATACAGAAAAAATAAGTAAATAATTAATTTTCGCCTAGTTAGGCAGCACTAGGACATCTACTTTTTTTGTTGCAAAATTATTTTACGCCCAAATTATTGAATTTAACTTCATATAGAAGTTAATAAAATAACTTTAGTCTGCTTAAAAATAAATATGATAAAGTATTTAAAAGTGCAAATAGTTAACAGAACAATTAAGTCATCGTAATAACATTGAATTTTAAATGAAAACGACACATTCCAGTCAGTATGAGCAAATCCAACGAATTACTTTTGTACTTGACTGGAAGATCCAGTTCGTATGATGGTTCTTGTAGTGAAAATGGCTAGCTAAAAGTTAAAGTTTTAACTTAATTAAAACGTCAGCTTCTTGTTTCAAAAGACATGAGATTTTAGACGATTTGACGGCGAATTTAATTTGTATGTGGAAATTAAAATGTGAAAGCGTTGGAAATGCAAATGTTGCTATGTAAAAGAATTGAAAAGATGAGCTCCACCCAAAAATTGACAAATGCCGAAGTTGTCAAGAGAGTTGGTTTAGATTAACAGTTGATAAATGCATTAACAAATACAAATAAGGGCTTGATATTACATATTGCAAGAGATAGCTAGCTAAAAGAGGTCAAAGAAATTAGATTGGAAGAAAAAAGGAGCAGAGGAAGAAAAAGATTAGGTATGTTAAATGATTTAAAGGTCCACTCGTACATGGACATGAAGAGGAAAACTGAAGACAGAAAATATTTGAGGCACT
>CAJHZI010000535.1:670000-845000 GCA_905160935.1 Enchytraeus crypticus | reverse complement strand
CAACTTATTTCTCCATTCTCTTTCATCAAAGACCTTTCTCATTACAAAATCAATCACTCGAAGAAAAAGAAAAGGTGATAAAATACATTCATGTTTTACTTCTGTCACAATGATGAAATAGTCAGTGACCCCCCTTTTGTGTTCTTATATTGCACGACGAGTTTTCATGTAACAGTTTAAACAAATCAGTGAATTTCCCAAGAATTCCATAGCTTCTTATTATTTGCCATAGAGTATCCATATGAATACTGCCAAGCGTTTTCTTGAAATCAATGAAATTTATGTAGACATCTTGCTGGAATTCAATGCTCTCTTGTATTATATGCCGTAAACTAAAAGTTTGTTAATTGCATGATCTGCTACTCCTGAAGCCTGCTTGATGTTCCCTTAATCTTTTATCCATTTCTATTTTCATTCTCTCAAGTATTACAGAACAAAAGACTTTGTCAAGTATTGATAACAATGTTATACCTATCCAAATATTACCGTTTTTTAAATCTACCTTTTTGGGAAGCCTAACAATTGTGCCCCTATTCCAACTCTTAGGTATGTTCATAGTTTTCCAAATGGTGTTAAACAAAGTAAGTAACTTTCTTATTACGACAGTTGATCCATATTTTAATAATTCCCCTGTGATCGATCTGCTCCTGGAGCCTTATTGTTACTCAATTTCCTTAGGGCAATTTCTACTTCTTATATATATATATATATATATATATATATATATATATATATATATTATTTGCAGTATGTACAGTTTATATACCATATATGTATATCCACTACAGTTTGCAAAATAACATAGCAATATACAATATACTATATACATTCTCTATACATTATTGTATGCATATATAGTTTGTTGTCTATATACTGTATATATATATATATATATATATATATATATATATATATATATATATATATATATATACTATGTGTGTGTGAATATTTATATATTGACATTCTTGTAAATGTTTTTCAGGCATGGCTTGATTGAGAAGAATAGTTCATAAGTGATCTAAAATTAGCTATATTTAACTTTAATAAGCGATTCAGTAATTTTCGATGATATTCCTTAAAGAAAAGCTGCGTTCTATTTAACTAGCAAATCAGAATTTTCACTCGTGGTTTTTTTACTGTAATTTCTAGGTAACTTGATCTAATTGTACCAGTGTATTGAATCCAAACCACCGACAATCTGGCCCATTATCATTATAGGCCTCGTTAAAAATTGAAGCCTACAATACGTGTCTACTCGCAGGTGCGGCTACGTGAGAATATCAGGTTAAATTCTTTGTGCTGTTGAAGTGTGCTAAGAAAAGGCTGCTGATTAGAACGTTACGTGAATACGTTGTCAGTCTCAAAGTATGCTCGGAGACTGATGCAGCTTTGACATGTGTAGAACTATTATGCTAGTAGGGGCCTATCCATTTGTGCTGCTACCTCATTAATATAGGTCCCAGTATCCTATAATTTTGTATACTAGGAACAATATTGGTCTGCTAGTAGCATAGTAATATTGTTAGTTGTTATAATTTAGTTAGTGTGTTTCGTTTTAGCGTGTGGGCCAATTTATTATTATTATTTTTTTATATTCCATATAGTTACACACATGACATACCGCAGGTGTTTACAGTGTTTCCTTTCTTAAGTTTCTGTTTTTGTAGTTTTCGTTATTTCCTCCTTTCCTCTCCACGGTTATTAGTAATCGTTGTCTTTTGTTGGCGCTCCAATAGCAGCCGGCTCGGATTTAAGAATAACTTCCATCACCCTGGGGATTGTTTACTTTCAAAGCTATCTACACGCGGTCTTTCCAAAGTGGTCGCCCACAATTTACTAACCGCGTGCAACGTGGCTTTACATCGTTCTACTGACGCGCAGCTTAACTGAGTGCGCTAAACCCCCCCCCCCTTATTATTGCTACTTTTGCGAAATAATTTGCAGTAATCTTTCACATGTTTGTGATTGCTACGCCTCTGCAGTAAGATTCTGGTCATTTTGACAATATAGTAAAAACTATTGAATCGTTAAACACCCTTCGCGTTTATAGGCTATGTGATTTTCTTAAATCATTCAAATGTCAAAAGTGTAATAATTTAGAAACGAGATCTCAAAGAAAAACTCCCTGGCCAATAACCTAATCGTTACTTTTTAAAGAGTCAACACGAGCAATATTCTGCTCTCGGTTATGTTGATCCACACCCATGTACAGTACATATAGCCAGATTTGTTTTGATGTAGCGATGCTTGGTGGGAAAGGCAAGAAAACATTATTCTTGTATGAATATACATGAAGTACACAATGTTAGAAATACTGTAGTATAGCCTACGGCAAACTTTTCTTCTTTTCTAAGTTAATTTGCTATTCTGCGTTCAGAATAATAAGAATGTTGCTTCGAGATCTGCAGCGTCCCGCTTAATTCACACTATATATAGTCTCCACCAGTTTAGATGTGCACTAGTTTGAAAATTCGTAGATATATAGTTATTTATATTTTAAGAGTTTCATTTTGAAAAACTGTTTAATTTTATTAATTAAATTTTAAAAAATTAATTTATTTCTTAGTTTATTAATTGACTAGTACAGTATGCACTCAAGCTGCTGTTTGATAATGTAGTCTGTCCGAATATGAAATTATTCCTAAGGAAAACTTTTGCACATTTCGTATAGTCGGCCGGAAAGGAAGACATTGCATAATCTATTCTTAAGCCACTTTATTCTTATGAACTTGTAACAGAAAGCATAAGATTAAAGTCAAAGGAAAACGTTTGAGTGGATACGACAGACTGGATAACACGCTGTCTAGTGTCTAAATATGCAGAATTATAAATTCGATGTCATTATATTCATTTCTTTATTCGTCAAAAACAGACAGGATCAAGAAGCATCATATATAAATATATACACACACATACACACAAAAACATAGGATCATAAAACAATCAAAAATGAAATACTAGAAACTTAACTAGAATTCCTGCTAATACCAGCACTAGCATTAAAAGCTTCGTAAATTAAATACACGCTTCTACCATAAGACACTCTATTGTCTAGAACCATCGAAAAATTTATAGGCAATCTAAAACAATGACACATTTTATCTAAATCCCTCAACACATATCTAATTACAAAATGCTTTAAAATTATATTTATACTGAAGCTATTTAGGCTGCTTCTAAAGAAATTAAACAAAAGTTTAACTCTAATGTGCTTAAAATCCAACTTACCCAACCCTATCATAATTGGCTTAACAGATTTCCATTTTATGATAGTTAAATAGCTTTCTATAAACACTGTTCCAGGCAACATTTAAATCATGACTGATCGTTTCTAAGTGAAATACTAACAGTGGCATAGGCTAAAATGGGCAAGCAGTAGGACTCTAAAAGATACAATCTTGTCAGCTCAGTTAAATAAGCTAATTTACTCAATATATTATTGCAACTAGAGTAAAATTTTCTAATAATCAAATTGGTATCAACCATTAGATTTTTACTTGCTATAAAAGTAATACCTAAGTATTTAAAGCGCATTACCCAGTTTAATGGTTTATTCATTAGAGACATTGAAGAAATTTCACAGTCACCGGTTGGTTTATATTCTTCAGTGTCCCGGACGCAACAACACGAGAATCTAAGTAGCCTACTAACAAATTATATAAGTTAGTTTCAAATTCTCGTTCTTCGCTCATTTGCAAAACCTATCCTAGAAGTTTACGTCCAGTAGTTTTTGCCTAGAAGTTTTTGCCTAGAAGTTTTAATCTGAAACTCCATGGATCTACTGTAAACACAGTAATTACATGAAATAAATACTGCGATAACAAAGTATTCAGCCAATTGGTTAATTCCACTTAATAATGCCTAATTAGTACGAATGGATAGTAAGACTTCGTATTAGAAGAATGAAAAAGATATATAGATGGAATTATATGAAATTTCATAAAGACACAATATGCGTGACGCTATCCATTTCATTATGACCAGACAAAGTTTTAATCTGAAACTTCTAGGCGTAAACTACTGGACGTAAACTTCTAGGCATAAACTACTGGACGTAAACTTCTAGGATAGGTTTTGCAAATGAGCGAAGAACGAGAATTTGAAACTAACTTATATAATTTGTTAGTAGGCTACTTAGATTCTCGTGTTGTTGCGTCCGGGACACTGAAGAATATAAACCAATCGGTGACTGCACGTGTCGTAAGATGTGACAAATCGTAAATTTACTAAGGAAAGCCATCTCAGAAGCCATATTGTTTCCAAAGCTATAGGCTACCTAAGGTATGGATAAGGCAAAACTGATTGTGAAGGGATTAACTTGTTGATCAATGGAGTTCTCTTCATGGAGCGTGAAAGAAGGCTCCTGAGTATGAATATATACCTTGGATCTGCCACTAGCAGAACACTAGAGTAGGACAGAGAAAGGCTACCCATGACAAATGGCGTGAAACGTTCTCTTTCTCTTTCTCTCTCTCTCGCTCTCTAGTATTCTGTCAAATGGCTTATGCAAGATATTTCTAACATGTATTATTATACTTTAGAGCTTCCTAATGATGGCAGTCCATCTCCTAAACAAGTGACTCTTTAGTAAAGGCTATAAATTAATTATACCTTAGTTTTATCAGTATCTTAGAAATAACTAGGCGTCTGTAGGAGATTTCTGTTACTGTAAAGTCGAATTTAAAGGTATTTTAATCTCGCGAAAGCGATATCAGTGACGGGTGAGCCCAGGAGGATTTGAACCTAGAATCACTGATCCGCGGGCGGATACGTTCTTGAGCTCCTACTTAAGTGCCTTTTATATCACTCGTTGATCACGATGAATATCTTCAACATTGGCCAGGACACAACTAGAGAAAACTTTATATTTTTGTGACTGATGAATTTGTTTTAACAGATGCGCAGATTAAACTGATGTCTACTGACAACAAATTCTGCATAGCACTCAGAAAGATCAGCCAATCGTAATGATTCTAATCAAAGATATGAGGACAACGATCAGTCTGCTGAGTATTGTCTTTGCTATCAGTGCTCAGTATGGATCATCGCAGGGTAAATAGTTTTTTTCGTATGATAACAGCAAAAGGATTACCATACATGCTGTAGAGTTTCTAACATATTTCCTGTTTTTATTAATTTTGAAGGATAGATATTTCCTTCTTTCTCTCAATGACTATTTATTGTCTTTTGTGCGCGCATCAATTGCAGCCAGCGCGAAGTTAATAATAACCGTCCAGCACCCTGGAGCTTTTAGTTTAAATCTGCTGAAACTCGGTCTTCCAATTTTGTACTAATCGACCCCGGTCTGGTAAATGTTAGTCGAAGCGAAGGAAGGCATTTGGGGCGCACATCTTCATAAGCAGCATCCTCTAAGAATAAAGGTATTTCATGATAGATGATTTGTGGATCCGCTCGTGTGGTGGACATGAAGTGAAGGCGGGGGACATAGAGGAGTAGAGGCGTTGTGTGCCATGGACCTGCCAGTGGGCAGTGTACTATATTATATATATATATATATATATATATATATATATATATATATATACTCATAATCGCATAAAATTATACTCGCATATTTTTGATAAGATTATGCGTGCGTAGTTAATGATACATATGCAGTCAAAGCGACTTTCCAGCATTTTGCGCATTATACATGTAGGCAAGGATAATTATTAATTGTTAGTTATGAAATTAAATTGAAATTGTTAGTTATACGTTCTTGTGAAGTAGTGCATGTATGTAAAAGCTCTAAGGTAATTTGTTTGACGATTTTTGCTGGGGTATATTCTTTGAAATTACTTAGCATCTGTCCCCAATTCCTGATGCAACCTCCTTTAAATATTCTTATTCTTTTAAGCACAATCAAATTAACTGTTTTCCGAAACAGTCTAACTAGATATATTTATTTGTAATAAAATATTGCATGTCAAACTCATTCATAGTTATATAAAAATTAAAAATATAAAGCCAACATTAAAATCAGTTTCCTATTCTGCGATTATGCTAACATAGACGATCTGCCATCGGAACCGTTGACCTTTTGCATATCGGACTTTCTATAAAATCGCCTGCTCACCCAGCCGTAATAACAGTCAATTAAATGTACCTACAATGTAGGTACATTTAATTGACTGTGTATATAGAATTCTTTTATTGGTACATGTAGGTCCTATATGTACCAATAAAAGAATTTTACATACACATGCATATTGTATATATATGTATATGTATATACATGTATATATATATATATATATATATATATGTATGTAAATATACATTATACATATATATATATATATATATATATATATATATATATATATATATATATATATATATATATATATAACACAGTTCTCCGCGGCTGCGACAGTGGATATACTTTCACCTGGACTCTAAAGGCTGGACAGAATGCTCCGGGACTGGTGCAGCAGGGCGGAGTTAACTCGTACGATGAGGAAACCTGCAAGAGCGCTTGTCTATCTAAGGGCAGCTGCTGGAGTGTGGACTGGAACAATCTTGATAAAACTTGCTTTCATGGGACTCAAATAAATCCGGGTTTATCGACAAATCCTATGGTAGATCATTGGGATCTTAGCAGAGGCGTTTCTTGTGGTAATTCCTTTTAATCTATACTTGCATATTATTTAATAATATATACTACCGTGTATAATCTATCAAGGGAGATCAAATAAAATTTATATATTATAAAATAAATAAAATTTTCCCACCTTTAGATACCCACGCGTGTAGACAGCTTTGAAAGTAAAAAATCCTCAGGGTGTTGGAGGTTATTCTTAAATCCGCGCCGGCTGCTATAGGAGCGCCAACAAAAGGCAACGATTACTAATAACCATGGAAAGGAATGGAGGAAATAACGAAAACTACAAAAACAGAAACTTAAGAAAGGAAACATTGTAAACACATGCGGTATGTCATGTGTGTAACTATACGGAATAAAAGAAAAAAGAAGAAAAAGAAATTCTCTGTTTAAATAAAATATTATTCATGTATTATATGAGATATATAATAGCTGTTAGTTGATTAATTATAATTGTAATTGTAAAAGTATGCATAATATATTGACTCTGCAGTTTCTCTAACTAGTATCATCGTCATCATCATCTTCCCTTAAATCCCAGTTAAACCAGGGTCGCGATACGAATACTCTAACTAGTATCTGCATGTAATATTTTTCTACCATGTGATGTTAGGTGTTTAAATATAATATAGGACACGTATATATGCTTTCTAAATTAGCTGTTAATTGATTACTTTATTTTCAAATTTGATCGTATTTCAGTACCAAGTAACCAATGCAGCTATAAGTGGACAATGTATTCAGGTCAGAATGTTAAAGGGTTGCAACTTCAAGGCACGGCAAATACTTACACACAGCAATCCTGTTTGACCGCCTGTACTCAAAGTGCTTCCTGTGTAAGCGTTGACTATAATTTTAAGGATAGCACTTGCTGGTTTGGCTACAGTTCCAATCAATCTCGTTCAAGCAACACCTATGTGAATCATTATGAACTTGTCAGGGACTGCAGTGGTACGTACTCTGAAAACTTTATTGAACTAACTTTTGTTTAGGTACTTTTAAAACTAATTTTGAGGTACAGTAAAATGACTTCAATTCAATTATTTATGTCCTTGAGACATATCTTTTCTACTCTCCCTCTCTCACCTTTTCTGCCTCTTCTCTCTCTCTCTCTCTCTAGATTTTTACCAAGTAGCAGTTCCAATATGCACTAAACTAGTTCTATAAATTTCTCATGCAAGATGACTCGGGCAGAATTGGTGAGATGCTACAAGGACTTCAAGCTCAATTTATTTTAAATTTTATTTTTATTTAAATTTTGACATATCAAATCACCTGCTTAAAATATTTTAGCATAGGAATTACGCTTGTAGTTCGAAGTGCTTTACACATTTAAATTAATCAGAATAGTGGTAAGTGGTCTTGAATATTTGAATTTTTTCTCATTTAACTTATTGCAAAGTGTTGTATAGTCTGGTATCATTTAACCTTCCCCAGAAAAATATAACTTCAAAACCGAATTATTGAATAGCAAATATAAAAAGTAATTGCTTAATTGTAGTAAAAAGGATTTGCTTAATTGTTAGCTATCATTAATTTATAAATTTTTTGAGTCTAGACTCATATCCCATCATAACTCTCAAACGACAAATATGTTTAGTTAAGAAATAATGCCTCATTAATTGTACCTCTATTAAGGTTAGCCAATGCATAGTCTAATTTAAATTTAGAAAACAAATTTAAAACGCTTTGTCTTTGGAAAATTTTATTTTGATTAAGTACTATTTTGGACACACAATATATTTATTAATGTTTTCTTTTTGGCACAATGGTTATTGCTCTTCTAATTGATGTTTACTAATGCTTGTCGACAGGAAATACACAATGTAGTTACCAATGGACACCTTATTTCGGTCAGAATGTTAAAGGGTTGCAGCTTCAAGGCACAACGAACACTTACACAGAACATACTTGTTTGACCGCCTGCACTCAAAATGCTTCCTGTGTAAGCGTGGACTATAACTTTAAGGATAACACTTGCTGGTTTGGTTACATTTCAAATCAACCTCGTTCGACCAACACCTATGTGAATCACTACGAACTTGTAAGAAATTGCACTGGTACGTATTGCGAGAGCACATTTGTGCTGCCTTCCTTTAATTCGCATAGCATAAACTAGTGAAATATTACTAAATGCAATAATTTTAGCTTTAAGTTTTTAGAGCATAATACTTCTTCCAGGATCAAGAGAACATTAAATCTGCATCAAATTGTGATAATTATAATCTATCTACTATATCAATCAATAATCAATAAATCATTAAGAATTAATATCCGCTTCCTCACCGTAATGCAATGGTGAGGAACCGGAATCAGGGACGTCTCTTGCAGACTCTACTCAAACAGTCTTCAAACCACCACATGATAACGACTGAGTATACAAAGACAACAAGAGAAAGCGAGAAATAGATTTAGAACTATGGCGGAAAGAGATGGGTTTTTAGCTTTCCCGGGAAAGTACTAATACAATCAAAAGATCGCATATTTTGTGATATAGAGTTCCATGTTGTTGGTTCAGAAAATTAGAATGAGTCATCTACAAATATTGCAAGATTTAATGTCTCGTACTGTAAGAAGGTTTATATAGACTAAATCCAGTCATTCTGCTACGGCAAATTTTCTAATATGATACCTTTTTACATTGTTTATATCATAGAGAAAGCTGATAAATTAAATAGAATTTCCAGTTGCTAGATATGCAGGACTACATGCCGCGAATATCTCTTTCACGCTTTCTTTAGTATTCTGTCAAGTGGTAGGCACATATTCCATCTTGAAGCATGCGTTCACTCACACTAAAGCACTGCTTTGAACAACAACATTGGGAAAATATGCCTACGGAGGTGATTTCCTATAGCCTTTCTGAGTGTCTGCTTAATCGCCTCTTACGACAGATGCAGGTTACGATTGATGTATCCCGTAGAAGCTCGGAAACAGGTACTTTTTTACAAGGAAACAGGAAATCCTTTTTACATGTTAATTTCTACTCAGGTGGTGGAGGTTGTACTTACACTTGGACTGACTACATAGGACAGAATTCACCAGGACTTCAACAACAAGGGACTGCGAACAGCTTCACGGAGCAGTCTTGCATGTTGGCCTGCACGCAGAATTCCTCCTGCTTTAACGTCGACTACAATAATTTAGACAAAACCTGCTGGTTTGGTAACACTGCCAATCCAACTCGTGTGAGCAACAGTGCTGTAAACCATCATGATCTTGTCAGAAACTGCTCTGGTAATTTGACTTGTGCACTTTCTAAGCCCCGTAAAATAGTGGACATATATTTACAAACAGGTATTTGAAAATTGTGTATTTTTTTCTTTAAATTAACCATGCGGCGTCGTGATCAAAATACATTCGCTATGAATCTTGATGCAAGCATCTGTAAGAAAGAACGACGTTTTACTGCAGAGTCTCAGTAAGCTATTGTTTACTTGATTTTATTTACAGTTTTTATGTAATTCTTTTAGCGATCTGTCATAAAATATAGTTGCTCTGAGCCTTTTCTTCAGTTTTAACTTTTTAAACTAATAGACATGTATTTAAAATAAGTATCAGTTTTAACGATACAAGCATGTTACGGATAGTCAAATTATCCACTTGGCAGTGCAATTATTCTATACGAAAAAGTATTGTTTGTAATATCCATTATATAATTTACTTTTTATTTTATTGTTAGGCAGTAACAGTTCTGGAGTGTCTTCAACAACTGCATTGCCTTCAGGTAAAGTTTTCTGTCTTTATTTGTGTATCAAAGAAGTCGTTTAACTTTTTATTATTGTGCAGCGTGGGCATTTATGATGAAAGCCATTTATTTTGCATTCCATTCATTACTACTATGCATAACCGCGGAGATACAGTTGAACTACATGAAACACCTATCAAATAAGTTACAGCCTGGGTATCATTTGTAGGTCGCGAGAAATAACATTTAAAATTTTATATCGTAAGCAATAAACCGGGTAAAAAGTTCAATTATTATATCAGCTAGGTCTACCTGTTAAACAGAGTGTTAAATAATAATTTACAATAATTGTACATGTAGTTGCCTTTAAAAAGTTAGGCAAACACGCAGTATAGTGAAATGATCAACTGTGTTGATATCTGTCACTTAATGCCACATTAACCGTCAAAGTGGCCACACACGATCAAATTTATCTGAACAGATATCTTTTCACATAAATTTGACGGAGCCCACACACGGTCAAATTTAACTGACAGATATCTGAACAGATATCTGTTCAGATAAATTTTATTTGTCCATACACGGTCAAATTTATCTGTTCAGATCTGAGATCTGAACAGATATTTTGGCCACACACGGTCAAATTTATCTGCAGATAAAACTGATGATCGCCCACACACGGTCAAATTTAACTGTTCAGATATCTGATCAGTTATGTTAATTAGCTGTCAATCATTTCCAGACTGCAGCGCACGTGACTGGCGTTGTTATTACTACAGTCGATCAATATATTTTTGAGCTATTTTTATTGTTGAGAAATACAGTAGAGATTGACTTTAAACAAAATTATTATTCTTTGTTTATACAATTTTAATTTGTTTAGCGAAGGTGTTTAATATTGAAATTTAAAAAAGCCGTTTAGCATCCCGTATATCCCTACTCGGGGTCGAAACGAAAGGGTCTAGATAGGAAATGGAACATTAAGGTCGCGTATATCAACATCGATTTGGCGTATATAACGTTTGCACGACCATGTTTTTATTTTGCACGTCGCAATGCAGTCCCGAACTCGCGACCTCTCGTTCTAGAGGCGAGCTCTTTATTACTGCACCACTAGTCATTCAATTTATATTAAAATCAATATTGAAATTTAATAATGATATTTAATTCGGTAACGCTTATCTCTGTATGTCAATAGTATCTTTGTAATTTATAATACTTTTAATTTAATTACTCAATGAAGAAATTAATTTCTATTTAGAAGCTCAAATTAAAATAAGTTTAGGCCGACAAGTGCGCCAAAATTCTTTGAGGGCGGGACAAGTCTTCAGATCTGAAAACTGATGCGGCCACACACGATCAAATTTATCTGAACAGATATCTGTTCAAATGTGTTTGATGGTTTTCCCATCAGTTTTGAAAATTGACACTCGTCAGTTTTCCCATCAGTTTTTGCCCACACACGATCAAATTTATCTGTTCAGATATCTGCACAGATATCTGTTCAGATAAGTTTGATCAGTTAAATTTGATCGTGTGTGGAGAAACTAGGTCATCAGTTCTCTCGTCAGTTTTCAAATCTGACGCGACCACACACGATCAAATTTATTTGTTCAGATATCTGAACAGATATCTGATCAGATGAGTTTGATGGCAAAACTGATTGTGTGTGGCCACTGTTAGGCAATTCGACCATTTTCCGTGTAACCAGTAAAGTGAACATCCGAGATTTTACTCTTAGATCAGCGCGGCTAGGATTCGAACCCGCGAGAGTTCAATTCACCTCCGGATCTGTCACTTAAAACTTCATGACGTTACCCCTACGCAATAAAGACATTCTACATTACACGTTAAACAAATCAGGAGAAATTGATAGATAAAATAAATATTTTCACAGTATGTATTATGTGTACTGTGAATAATGAATATGTATTATGTAGTTGTGTGATCAGACGTATTATGAATACGTAATTTAAGGTAGCAACGTAGAAAAATGCATGCAAAATACATAAACCGATATTTATTCTAAATATTTATTCTATTAATTATTGTTAGGTTTAACAATGAAATGATCTGTTTAATTTGTAATAAATCTCCAATCGACTTAACAGTTTAGGGGATTTGGGGATAAATAGGTCCAATGACGGACATAATATGTCTGAACCATCTTCGTTTTGGCAGAATATATTCCTTGAAATGGATTATCATGAATTTAATTCTTGTTCACCGATCTTCACGAATGATCGACAGGATAAAGGACTTCCTGCAGGTTTCAGCTGCGTGAAGTCTTGTGCACGGAAGCAGTGCTGAAAAAGTACTTTACTTGTACTTTAAAAGTACTTTTTTTCTTGCACATATTTTGTGATACCGGAAAATAAAAGCTTGTACTTTTATTATTTGATTGCCAAAAGAATTAATGTTTCTTTTACTTTTACTCTTTTGTTCTGAAATAATACTTATACTTTTTGATTCCTAAACCAAATACTTTTACTTTTTAGTTTCATAAATTAAAATACTTTCCAGCAATGTACCGAAGTATTTGCCGCAATAACCGAAGTTCGAAAAAGCGTAAGTATTGTTTCGCGCCTCGCATATACAGGGTGCACTTCATCGTGGACGGAATATGCTGGCCAGAACTCACCCGGATTGATCCAACAAGGTGTAGCTGGACAATTCGACGAAGAGTCCTGTAAAACTGCCTGCCTGGCCTACACAGGCTGCCTCAGCGTCGACTTCAACAGACAGGACTTGACCTGCTGGTTTGGAACTACGCAGAATCCAATACGACTCATGAATGCTGCAGTGGATCACTGGGACCTAAACATGACCTGTCAATGTGCGTATATTGTATAGTATAGCAGTAGTAGTAATAATGATGATAATAATAATAATAAGTATAATCATTAAGGGATGCTGTATGCTAAATGACACAGTAGCGCTGAATGGACAGTGAAGGTCCAGTAAAGTAGCTTTAGTAGGCATGTTGAATTATTTAATTCAGATATGTGGCATTCAAAATTTTGTAAAGAAAAGCAAATAGATATAATTAAATAAATTACTATTATTATTATTTATTTGAATATTTGTTGTTTATTTGCCTATTAGTAGGCCTAATATTTGTCTAATGCCAGTTTGAATTATATTACTGAAATATGTATTTCTGTTAGTAAGTCGTGTTAATGGATATTAAGCAAGCATTCCAGCGTTCTCTGGTCTAGTACTGTTATATTATTAATAATGATAAAAATTTCCGCTAATATCTATGACAGTGATATGGCCGATGATCGATCTTTGAAACTACATATTCCCGAAAGGTTAGTATCGATCTTTTCCATGGATTATCATACATTTGCAAGTATTTTGCCAACAGCAGCAAGCTCCGATACATGACTAACCTTCCATGGGCCAAACCGGGGTATCAATAATTTGTTGACTGACCTGGGCTTTTAACGCAGGAAATTTGCATCCGAGGCGAACAATCTAACGGTTACGCCATATCCTCACTCCTTAAAGTTTATCAGCTGACAGATATCTTCACGAGGTTCAGTTTAGTCCTATACATGTATGTGCATGTACACTACCTTTAATCAATCATTTACATTGTTTCATTTAATGCCAGGCGATTTAACTAATGTCTGTCAAAAAGACAGTAGGTCGACCTCTTTAAACAGTTCTAAAAATTAGTCTATCAATAAGCATATTTATAAGCGCCTCTCTATGAGAAATGCACAGAAGTTCTAAGAACAACATCAACTTTAGAAGAAACCAGTAGCCTACTGTCAAAGGTCGTAATTTATGAAGTAAAGACGTCTGCAAGAACGGAATATACATGTATATTACCGACCAATTGTTTGAAAAAAATTGAAGCAATTACCTCAAGGGTACAATTGCGAATACCGTGAATTTTTAGAAAATGATGCAAACTGCAATCAAAATACAAGGAAAATACAATCACATTTGAAAAGGAACAACCTGATGCTTTTGCATCGGAATGATTAGACAAATCGTAGTTGATTTTTAATTAGTTATTGCAGGATCCACATTTTTCGATTTTACGAATTAAAATGAATCGCTTGTAACATTTTGCTGACAATAAGCGAATAAAACGAAACAAGTTGAAATAAATACAAGTAGAATTGGATATGCTGAAACATTGGTGTTTAAAACTGTTCTGATTTCATAAACCTGCGGCATACGCAAAAATTTAATTGTTTTAAGTTAAATATAAAAATACAGTATATTAGAAATTGCTAATGGACTACTACCTATAAAATCGTCTGCTATTTCTTTTCGGATATTTTTGGAAAATGTTCAACTCTATCTCTCTCTCTCTCTCTCTCTTCCTCTCTCTCCTCTCTCTCTCTCTTCCTCTCTCTCTCTCTCTCTTCCTCTCTCTCTCTCTCTCTCTTCCTCTCTCTCTCTTTCTCTCCACATCAAGTAATAATAATAATAGTAATAATAAAGGTTTAACGTCCGTTTCCTCATCCAGGGATGATGTCAGGGACGTCCCCAACAGCACATATCACTACAGATCAATTCACCCAGACCAATCTGCGAAAGAAAGGTGCTGAGGAGAAGCAAGGTCCTAAACGAAAGCCAGTCCGGTGATCAAAAAAAAATGGTCAGGGTAGATTGATTATGTCTATGGTGGGAAAAGGTAAGTTTTAAGCTTGCTAGAGAATGTTGAAAGAGGAAAACAAGAGCGAAGATTAGCAGGTAAAGAGTTCCAGATTGTGGGTGCTGAGTAAGAAAATGAACGTCTGCCCAATGACGTGAGAATATTTGGAACTGAGAGAAGATTGGCATCGGTGGAGCGAAGTGCACGTGAGGGACGATAGGGAAGAAGAATTTCAGATAAGTAAGAAGGCTTGCCAAATCGCAGAGTTTTGAAAGTTAATAGAGCTATTTTATGCGTTGATTAACAGGGAGCCAGTGAAGACTGCGTAGAAGAGAAAGAGAGCGAAATTGAAGTCGAGAGGACTTACAAACAACACGTGCAAGAGAATTTTGGACGTGCTGCAAACGATTGAGAGAAGAAGTAGGCAACCCATGTAATAATGAATTACAGTAGTCGAGCTTTGAGTGAACTACAGAATTAGCAAGGATAGTGGCTGAATTTCGAGTAAGGGATGGACGTATTTGCCTAATCTGACGAATCTGAAAGAAAGAAGCGCGACAAACAGAAGAGATTTGGGATTTAAAGTCAAGGTTTTCATCAAATATGACTCCAAGGTTGTTGGCAGATCGAGAAGGTGAAAGAGCAAGATTCTGAAAATTAACAGAGTTATTGGTAATTTTACTTCTTTGCAAAGTAGAGAAATAGAGAGAGATTTTTCTCGGCTATAAAAGAGTTCTTTCTCTTCTCTCCTTCCTCTCTCTATCTCAGAGAGAGAGAGAGAAAGAGAGGGAGAGAGAGGTATAGAGAGAGAGAGAGAGAGAGAGAGAGTAAGAGACAGAGAGAAAATGTGAGAAAGAAAGAAAGAGAACTCTCTTGTAGCCGACAAAAATTGAAAGCACTGAAGGAGCTACTAACCTTCTCCATGACGTTGTTGTTTGTTTTTTATCTCTCCTAATCAAAATTTCTCACTCTCTCTCACTCTTGCTTCTATTGCTTTGAGTCAGTAAATCCAGCTATCTGCGTATTGTAATAGATATTTATTTACATAGTATATTCTAAGTATAGGACAATAAAATAAAAGATCATGTATTTTCCAGCTGCCTGTAGCTATAGTTGGACTCTGTCAGCCGGTAGAAATGCACCAGGACTACAGATGCAGGGTACAGCAGGCACCTATACAGAAGATAGTTGTAAGGCCGCTTGCATCACAAGCGGTTGTTTGAGCGTCGATTACAACTTTCAGGACAGCACTTGCTTCTTTGGCTTCAGCGCAAACCCTACGACAACGGTCAACTCGATGGTGAACCACTATGAGCTGACAATATCGAATTGTGGAGGTAAAGTTTTATCCTCTAAATAGGCCTACACTTTTTATATCCATCGCGGAATATGTAGGTCTAAGTGGTATTGTTTAACCTGCATTTACAGCTTCACTTCGCTAATGTCTGTTTTCTAAAACTACAAATGCTGATAATATTAATAAATATAAATAAAATAGTTTATCTATATGCATTGTTAGGGATTAGCAATTAAGGGTAATTAATAGTAACGTAATGCATAAACTTATTTTATTTTTCTCTGATAAGCGATATACAGTTCTAAAATCTGAATAGGCTGCATTATACATTGTACACATATATGTATAACATTGTACACATACATGTATATGTATAACATTGTACACATATATGTATAACATTGCACACATATATGTATAACATTGTACACATATATGTATAACATTGTATATATGCATAAATATACATATATATATATATATATATATATATATATATATATATATATATATATATATACTGTATATATATATATATATACTGTACATATATATACCGCATATATAACTTCAATATGATAGATAGACATTGTCCGCAGATGTGTAATTGGAAGTTTTTCCATACTTAATACTTATTAACATCAACATTATTAAAATTCATCGCCATGTAATTTATTTTTATTATTTCAGGTTCCACTACTCCTGGACTCTGTAAGTTATTTCATTTATTTAAAAAAAATAATTATTCACCATAAATTTTGACTTTGATAAAAATTATTATAAGAACATTAACAAAAAATTATCTCTTATTCCTATTTACAATCACAAATTAAATTAGACTAAGAGTTATTCCGCCATGCACTGCAGAAGCGTAAAGTTCAAAACAGCGCCATTCGAGTTGAATGTAGGCTCTTTCATTATATCAATATACATGTAACTAAATTGAATTTGTTTGCCTAATAGTACTTTTATTCTATTTCTATTAGCAAAATAAACATTAGTATATTTCATCACTCAAAATAGTTACCCGGGGCCTTAAGATGATATATATCATCATTTCAAAGATTAAATTAGTAGGCACTTAATGGTAAAAGATTAAAATTATATATCGTCCCTAATTAATGTAGCTATTCAATTTAAAAGTATTTTTAATGTGAAGTTATTTTGATTAATTATCCAGACTAGTTTTGTTTTTTTCGTTGGGCATTTCGGTAGGTCTAAATGACATTGTTGTCAGAATAATTTAGACAATGGCTTTAATTGCCCTTCATCTGTTCAACTTTCTGCAGATTATACCTAACACACACCTCACAAAATTAAAAGGCGACCTAGCAACATCTACGGACATCATATGAGCTAATGAACAACTTAATACATACGTAGGCTACATGTATATGTATATGTTCGTGCATATTAATTATATAATGTGCATATAGATGTCGTAGTTTTATTATAGCTGACAATTTCACTTATAAACTGCACCGATGAGGGAAGTTGTTTTAAACATCAGTCAGTTTGACCGATTTTCGTAGCGGCTTAACTAAGTTTTAGCAAAACTTCATGTGTGGCCCGTTGGCATGCAAGCGCAAAACGTGCAAACCTAGCGTTAGTGAGTCTCGAGACATACCGACATACTACGGCTAGGTGGAGCACACATGCAGTATGAAAATTATGTCTGTTAATCAGTCTGTATCTTCTTCCTTCTTCAGTATACTGCCAAGTGGCAGGTTCAAGGTACATATTCATACTCAAAGTCTGCTTTCTCGCTCCACAAGAGCACTCCTTAGATCGACAAGTTCATCCCTTCACAACGTCTCTGCCTTATCTATATATTATCCTTATCCATACCTTATGTAGCTTGTAGCTTGGGAAAAGTATGAGTTCTGAGGTGGTTTCCCGTTGCCTTCCTCAGATGGATTAATTGCCATTTAAGCCCGGGAAAAAGATTGCATGGTGAGGTGGGTCCCCTCTTGCCATTCTCTGCTCCTGCCTTAGTCGCCTCTTACGAAAATCCAGCAGATTGTTATCGGTTGCCCTATTCTGTAGTGGTCCAACCACACCCGAGCACAACACGGGAGTATATCAAATATTATATCTATTACTACTGCAATTCCTTTGCCGTTAGTACTAAAATTACTAATATTATTACTATTTCTGTTATTGTTATTGTTGTTATTACTATTACTATTACTATTGCGATTGCTATTACTATTACTGTTACTGTTACTGTTATGGTTGTTGTTACTGTTACCATTACTATATAATTATAATCTTTATTTCACCAAAGTCATGGCAGTAAACAAAAACGAAAACAGAAAACAAACAAGTATCACCTACAGATACAACATAAGATATACCTTATCATCACACATAAAACTAAACAGAACTAAAATTCTTACTAAATAGATAATTGTTTAAACCAAAATTTACCTATTCAGTATTTAAAACTAGACTTTCAAAATATGATCAAAACCTAAACCGAGTCACAGATGGTGAATCTTTTGTCTGGAGTGCATATTTATTTCTTAAAACTTTGTAATCCAAATAGTCAGAATTGTCTACTGCTATTTTATCATTTAACAGATTACAGGCAATTAATTTACTCAAAAAGTTATACCTATGAAAATCAAATAATATTTCAAATGGCCAGAAACCACAATACCATTGACAATTCAGTACAACATTTTTATCATAAGATTTAAATGTTTTAAAGAAAATACTGTTATACACATACGTAAAGTCTTTTAATTCAGAAAAGGACAAACCGGAGGCCGCAATATCATAGAGTAAGATCGGCACCGCCTGAGTATAAAATTTACATTTACTGTCTGTCCAATCACATTTAAAAGATTTAGCTCTTAAAATATTTATTCCCAAACACTTGATACTATCCACCCAATTAATACAAGTATCTCTAATTTGCAATGGCTTGCACTGAAAATTGTGTCTAGGACCGATGCGCATACAGTGACATTTCGATACATTTATTGGTAAATCTAACTCTGTAAAAGCCATGTCACAAATATTAAATAATTTCTGAAGGTCAGTGACAGAGATACTCAATAAAATAAGACCATCTGCATACATAAAACTATTATAACAGTTATAATTTATGAAACAACCTAATTTAGAAGCTTCTAATTTGTCTAAAACTGTGTCAAAAAAAAGGGCAAACAAAGAAGGTGAAAGAACCCCACCTTGTTTAACTCCCGATAGCAGTTGGACACAATCCGATACAGAATCAGCCCAATTTACAGTTGTACTATTTTTGCTGAACCAATTTTCAAGAGTATTAATGATACATGCATTTACTTTTCTACATTGAAGCATATGTAATATGCCATAAACATTACATTTGTCAAATGCTTTACGCAGATCAATAACACCAACATTGACAGTACTAAGCTTGACATTGAAATACTTTATGACCTTTCTTACGGTATGTATTGCATTAATACATCCAACCTTATCTTTGAAACCAAACTGCCTACTTGAAGTTGGTAATTGAATGAACTTTTTTATACTATGTTCAAAAACTTTGGAGATGACGGGGCATATAGTGATCCCCCTAAAATCATCAGCTGAGACGACCCTTTTACAACCTTTGAATTTTGGTATAGGTGTAGTTCTACCGATACCAAAAGCGTCGGGAACCAGTCCAGTGCGAAGCATTATATTGAAGAGCGTTTTAATTATTATCAACACCGATTCATGGGCATACAACAAATGTTCGATCATCAGACCATCACTACCTGCAGCTTTATTTAACTCAAGACAATTAATAGCATTTCCCAAGGATCTTACATCGATAACAACATCATTTGCTTCGGAAGTATATACCAATTTTTGCTTTTCGTATGTCTCTTTAAATTTATTATGAAATATTTCAGAGTTTGGTGTACAAGCAGATTTGAAATTATTTGCTATGTGGTTAGCAATGTCACGATTATTTTGAAAGCCATCAACCTTTATTCTATTGAAAGTATTATTATTTTTAAAATGACCCTTCCAGCATTTCCAAAAATTATTGGCTTTCGTTTCTAAAAGCTGTTGTTGTAATTTATCAGATATTACTTTAGTTGAATTGATTTTAGCAAGATTAACAGCTTTCTTGTAATCCTTATGAGCTTTCTGCTTAGCATCATATAAAGGCCCTGCATTGGGCCTCCCAGCTTTTTTCCACTCACTAAACTGTTTAGCGGAATAACCCTTAACCTCAGTCAAAGAACTGTTCCACCAAAATTTTTTGACCCCTTTCTTACTTCTATTTTTAATAGTTTTCATAGAAGCATTGTATAATACGGTAACAACTTCATTGTAAACGTTATTAATAGATGATTGATTAAATAACTCAGGTCTACTATCATATAACCGGTTAATATCAGTTTCATTTAGTAACAAGAATAACGGGTAACATTCTTCTCTTGTCATTTTATAGTATTCTGTTTTATTAGAATTGACCCAATCTAGATTGAGTTTAACATTCGGAGTAGAAGTGCTAATGTCATTCACTGCTGATAAATTATTAACAATACATGGCACAATAGCTTCACGCCTGAGGTTCAATAGAACTGGAAAGTGATCAGACAGATTGTCAAAATCATTAATAGTAACTAACGAATTTACAAATCTCATATTAACAGTACTGACAAGAAAATGATCAATGTATGAATAAGCATTGCGCTTCTCAACGGCGAAAGTATACATAACTTCACTAGGAATCTCAAGATGTGCATTACACAACTCAAAGTCTAGGCTATTAAATCTAGCATTAATAATTGTGGATTGAGTATTCGTCTTCAACAAATTGCAATTCATGTCACCCCCTATTATTGCATAGCTATAGTTAATTCCTGCTATATCGGACTCTAACCTACTGAACGTTAACTCCAACTCGTCACGCTCCACTGCCGTTTTACAAGTAGGAAGATACATATTAACTAATAATAACTGATCCAATGCCACAATCATTTAACGATCCTCACATGCAACAACAGATACTGAATTAAATAAGCTACATAATTTAATGTCTAACAGAACGGCCAAACCTTTAAAAGGACGACCATGTAAAATACTATTCTTCAAAGTGTTTTCCATTGACGAAGAACTGTACACTACATATTTATCATTGAAATAATTAAAATTATTTAACTGATCAGGAGTCAACCAGTGTTCCTCCAGGAATATAACATCAGCCATATAATTATTGCATATTAATTTTAACATAGTTATACCTTGATTAAAACCATGCATATTGTAACTTACTAACTTTACGATATTATCATCTAATTGAATAGCATGTGTAGACATCCTATACAACTAAAAGTTTCGGCTGAGGTTCAAATACCTATTCTCTTATAATCAGATGTGGGCCGCATTCAGAGATGAATTTATTAACATCATCAGCATCAATATTCACCCTGAATGCATTCGAATTTTCGAATCGTGTCTTAGCCGCAAATACATTGTGAACTTTAATATTACAGTTTTTTAGCCAGCTTTCAAATTCTTCACATCCAGTTTCCTTATCAACGTTAGAGACATAGAATATTTTACTTTTCCTAATTTCACGAGCTGCTTTAATCGCACACTGGGTATTAGAACCTACAATAGTTTTGGGTTTGATTTTAGCTTTCACTGACAAGTTATCCTTAGGTTTAGCTTCAACGGTAGGACTGCGTTTTCTTTTCTTTCCTAGAACACGCTGATATCCCTCCGAGTCCATACCATCAGTGTCCATCTCCGCAGTCACAGAAGTTCTTTCACCTCCACTTTGATAAGAATGACGTGAGGTTTCAACCAATTCTGCCCATGATCTACCCGGTGCCTTGGTGACAGCAGTGACGGAATTAGAAGATGACTCTTTGAGAAGTTTAGGCCCAGTCAACCTTTCTACTTGACCAGAGGAAAGCGAGGCTAATTGGTTTTCAATATTAGTCAGCTTACCCATCATAGATTTCAGGTCATTGATATTCTGCAATATATCCACAGGAGCCGAGGCGACAGCAGATTTATCCAATTTAGTATCCAAATTATCCATCTTGTTAAGGACACAACGCAAATCACCCTCTTCGAGCCTAGATGAAGGTAGATTATCCACATTTGCAGCTACAAAACTAGGCAGCAAGTAAGTTCTCATCTAAAAAAGCGAAGACATTGAATATGTCATTTAGCTCAGTCTTAGAATTATTCTAGCTGTTCTTTCCTTTTTTTCAGGTTTAGGCCATTTCTCAAGACCCAATTTATCCACCGAATCGACTAGATGCTCTTTTGCTAAAGTAATATCTTCCGCCGAATAAAAGTCTCCAACGATACTCATTAGCTTTACGCTAGAGAGTTTACCTAGTTTACATTTCAGATATCATAAAAGTTCGCATACAATTACGCTACGGTTGTCAGATGTGTCGGCCATAATAATGTTACACTCAGCCATGTCTTAATTAACACGTCCGTACAGGACGACGGTCGGCGAGAGAATTCTATTACTATTACTATTACTATTACTATTGGTATTGCTATTGGTATTGGTATTGCTATTGCTATTGCTATTGCTATTGCTATTGCTATTACTATTACTATTACTATTACTATTACTATTACTATTACTATTACTATTACTATTACTATTACTATTACTATTTCTATTACTATTCCTATTACTATTACTATTACTATTACTATTACTATTACTATTACTATTACTATTACTATTCCTATTACTATTCCTATTACTATTACTATTACTATTACTATTACTATTACTATTACTATTACTATTACTATTACTATTACTATTACTATTACTATTACTATTACTATTACTATTACTATTACTATTACTATTACTATTACTATTACTATTACTATTCCTATTACTATTCCTATTACTATTACTATTACTATTACTATTACTATTACTATTACTATTACTATTACTATTACTATTACTATTACTATTACTATTACTATTACTATTACTATTACTATTACTATTACTATTACTATTACTATTACTATTAATGTTAGTGTTCTGCCAAATAGCAGGTCCAAGGTACATAATTGTATTCTTCTTCAGAGTTTGGTTTCACGCTACTTAAAAAGCACTTCATAGATCAACAAATTAGTCCCTTCACAAAACTTTATTTCTTATCCATACCTTTACTTAGCATATACCTCGAGAAAATATGGCTTATGAGGTAGTTTTGCCGTTGCCTTTCTCAATTCTATTACGCTACTGTTAGTATAATTATTAGTACATTAAAATTACTATTACTCTTAATACTACGTATGTAACTGTAAAAAGTTTATATAATGTTTCGATTAATTATCATTAGTATTGTATTTATCATTATTATATATTACAATTGGAATATAATATATATATATATATATATATATATATATATATATATATATATATATATATTATTTATTACTATTAGTATTTATTATTTTCATTATTTCAATATCCAACATGGCCGTGTGTCTTCATTAAATGCTAACCACTAAAGGAGTAATTTTTGTATTTTCAGAAAATGGAATTATCGCTTCTGAGACTTTTTTCGGATTTTCATCAAAATGACTTCGTGAACTGAATTTTATCATTTTTAACGATTCCTGCATGGAACGAATTTTTGCTGAAAGAATTTCAGTGAAAATGAATTTAATAAATACAGTTTATTTTGGTTCATTTCATGTACGGACACGCATAAACAATTTTATATTAGTAGCCTAAATAGTGCATGTAAATACCTTCTATGACCTCTTTCAGTAGGGTAGGTGAGTGAGTGAGTGAATGAGTAAGTGAGTGAATGAGAGTGAGTGAATGAGTTGAATGGAAATATAAAGAACTCTCACTTTAGCTGCATAAATATAAAATTTATGTTTTGAATGAATTTAGGATAATTATTTTTTTATTTTAATGGTATCTCAGAGTAATGTATACGTCACGATTAGCCTACATCAGATACCTTCAATAAGTAATTCCGTTGGCCAGTAAAGAAATAAAGATAGCTTAATTGCTAACTGACTATATCTATTCTTTTGTAATTATTCATTCTCTAAATTTCCTGCAAAGAAACGTGTGTAATGTTATGACATTGTGTACTGTATAATGCGAGCTTATAATGTAGCTAATATTGCACTCCTTTTGAACAGGAATTACTATAATTTTATGTGGCTTGGATCTGTTAATACAAATGGTGCTTTGAAGTAAACTGGAAAATATAAGAACACATCATATAAACTATGGATTCTTATACTAAGCTTGTAAGATTGGCACTCGTAGTAGGCTTAGTAGCTTTGGAAAGAATGCGGACGATGATATGAAAAGTAATCTTGTTTAAAACTTTGACTTGTTTTCGAATTTTGTGATTAAAATATTTCTTAAATAGCTATTTATCATAACAGTGAGCACAGAGTTTCGTAATTATTATGCAACTTTATTTCTACATTTGACGCTACTCATTTGTAAATCTTTCAGTGGATATGTCCACAATTTTACTAATAATATATCGAAAATATCATTTTTAAGAAACTTATGGCACACTAAATACGTTTTTAATGTCTTTTATATAATATGAGTTATTCTAATCAAATTTTTCATTAAAATTGTAATTCATTCAATACATGGCGAATAAACAGTAGGCCTATGCAAAAAGCTTCACTAAGCGACTAATGTCTCAATAGCCTAGTTGTTGCCATATAGTTCATTTAGACATTCAACAACCTAGTCTGTAGGTAAACTAGTAGCATCATAACGTTCTAAATGGTTGCTTCCAAGATTGTGGCATCAATTTCCAGTCGATCTGTTTAGAGAGTCAAATTTATAATAATTACTATCTAATGAATGGACACATACTTTGAAAAGAAAACTCTATCAAAGGATCTCTGATCCCGGTTCTGCTTGATTGAACCTGTTTAACTGGTTTAACCGTTCAAACAGTAACCACTTGGCGATACAGCAGAAATAAACAGAAATTAGCGAAAATTGGCAGCACTTAGTGGAGATCAGCGGAAAACAGCAGAAATCTGCGGAAATCTCCTGAAACCAGCAAAAATGAGCGGATATCAGTAGAATTCAGCGAAAAGTCAGCAAAAATAAGCGGATATCAGCAGAAATCAGAGGAAATTAGGATGAGAGGAAATCAGAGGAAATCAGCGGAATTCAGTAGCGACCTCAGAGAGTTCAACAGCTTTGTAGAAACTGTCTTTAAACAATACTCTTTTGTACTTCATTTTATAACGGGCCATAAGTCTGGCGACAGACCAGTAAGCAGAATAGTTCTAAAGACAATGTCGTACTTATACTCGAGGTAATCCCAGCATAACAGCTAGCAAATGCATTCTTTCTACCAGTTTGAATGTTTTGTACTTGGTTAAACTTCCTATAATAAAGTATGTTAGCGCATACATGACTCACTCTGGATTTTTATTTAAATGTATTTGCTTAGCGGCAGGCCTAGTCAAGATATGTTAAGTTTTAAGTTTATACCTAGCGACAAAAAGCTACGCACGATTTACCGAACTTTGCCTATGGCATTGGATTTACTTAAATTTACCGTGACGCTTGACTTTCGGAAGTGATAGGTTCAACATGAACTGCTGCTCAATGAATAAGCAAGGACTATACAGTATGTAACACTATAACTTTATTGCCTTTAGGCCAAAAAGTGTCATGTGGAATGATTGGCTATACATGTTCCTATTTTCTCCTGGAAGTTAGCTGGTATATGCTCTTTAACACGAAGATTTTGTTTTCAGTGAATTTTATTTTCAGCATACATATGTTAGGCACATTTTTATTGATAAATATAAAAACAAAATTGATCTAGCTTATCACTATTATTGTACTGGTATTAAAATCTATTCAAATATTTACTTATGATTGTGAAATGTTTTCTCATAACTTCTTGTTCCGTTAGTTCGCACATTGCCAAAAAATAAACATACATGTAAGAAATGATCAAATTTTGATACATTGAGGAATAATTTTACTTAATAATTTTAAGATAAGTGCAAATAAATTGGCAAAAGTGCAAATTTATTTTATAGGATTATTTTAACTAATCATTTTTCTCAGCGAAACGCCTTCAAAATTTAAAAATAAAACACAACTGTTTGTAAATAATGTATGCAAACTGTCTCGGTTATTACTTGATTTCAACCAAATGTACAAGGCTGTTCTACATTTAAAAAATATGAATTACTCTGAGTGTTTGGCTACATGAAATAGTTACCAAGATAAAAACATGGTAAAGTACCATATTTAACTTTTAAGTAGTTTTCTGGCCATCGAATAATGATAAGTCGTAATAGATGAATTACGACTGTTAGCTGTAGCGTTATGTAACGTAATGACTTTCATGTCCAATTTGTAGTCGTCTCTTACGACACGATATGGTTGATAAATCTGAAACAGACAGGGACGAACGATCATATTGATGGGTATCAATAAAACATTACTTAACGGCTTTCATAAAATAGACCTAATCATAGTATCTGATTTGCATGTATTTAAACTATTGCATAAAGTCATTTAGTTAGTAGTGTGTATAATTATGAAGTTGTTAATACTCATTTCAAACATGAGCAATGCAGATCTCTACGATGCCGTCTAAGATTTAAAGAGCCCAAAGTATTACTTGAAGTTAGATCATGCCATTCTATTGACATTTACTTCTATTGAATGTTTGCTTAGTCTTTGCATTTCAAACCTAATCGGCAGGCTTATGAAATCTCAATTTTGTCCTGTGCCGGATAAATCGTTCAAACTACACAATCTGTTATTCCAAAACAATGTGTCACTGTAATGTAGACACATTACATTGTCCAGGGATGAAGATTGGGAGGTAGTTGCACCTTTCCTCATTCACACTTTACGGGTATAATCTATGTGTGTATACGTGCGTATGTGAGTGTGCATTTGTTTGTGTGCGTGCTTATTTGTGCGTCTGTGTGTGTGTGTTTACGTATGTCTGTTCGGGCTTTGAATTTATGAAATAACATATGTTATACTTCTCTAAGGGCATTAGGAAACTGAAAACTTTGATGTATTAGAAAAGTTAAACAGATTGTAAAATAACCGAAAGTTCGACAAAATCTCAGTGAAGTGTTAGGAAGATCTGAAAATGAAAAGTATCTAGCTCACGGTGTTACATTGGAACAGGACTTCGAAATTTAACTTAAAAACTGTTTGCTTCCTAAATTAACTGGAACATCAGGTGTTTCAATGCCAAACCACTTAGACATATACTTTACTATTAAAAACGATGTGACTTATACTTTACAATTGTTATACTTGGTATTTGATTATAAGAAATTACAGTCACTTTTCATAATATACCAGTACTGTTCTCATCTGGTGCTCTACAATAAATGCTTATCCTAATAAATCTAGCAGTATATAGCTTAAAATAAAATTATTTTCACTCCACTCTGTCAAATTTTAGGACAGGTCTAGATTTGCACCTCTTTATCAATTTGTTATCATGAAAACTCGTTTAGGTCCTTAGTGATATGGCATAAAATAAGTTTCTCAAGCCACACACAAGTCGGTGCATTTCACGATTAACGAAGTCAGAATAATTAACGTTTATTTAATTTAAGCTTAGCGGACTACTGCCTACAATTTCATCAACGTAGCTCAAATGTATCAACAAAATATTACCGGATATTTCTGTTTACTCAAAGTCTTCACGCTCGATGTGGTAACGATGGGTATGAAGCAGTAGCCATTTACTGGTGTATGCAGCATGTCATGACCTTAAAAGTTAAATATTAGTTTTATAGAACGGTACAGAAATATACAAAAACGCGCTATCTATGAAAATCTTCCGTGGGTAGGACCGTAAACTGAGATCTTTAAAATAGCTGAAGTTGCGCATGTGAGGTATCAGAAAATTGCTGGAGTTTTATCCAAATATTGCTGCGAAATAATTGAGAGTAATAAACATAGTGTTTATGTTTAAGTGTTAGTAAAATCCATTCTCTTGCGTCGATTAGCTTCACTATATTTTATATTGATTTCTATCATGAGAATAAACTGTGTCATGACCATGTCTTATGCGTTTTATTCAATTATACATGTGTATGTAGTATATACATGTATAATCATCTGCATTTAGATCTCAGTTTTAATCTGCAATGTAGGACTCACAGGAGCAAATGTTGATTCCTTCACAATTCAAATTTTCACACTAATAACACGAAGGGTTCTCTCTGTATTTCCTAATATTTCACCCTAGCGTTTTCATTGCACACGTATGCTTAGAGAGAGAAAGAGAGAGAGAGAGAGAGAGAGAGAGAGAAGGAGTGTTAGTTTCCGGCCTGATAGCACATACGTCAGTGACAGTGAGAGCACTGGATTTGAACCCTACATCTACTGACGAGACGAACAACATGCCAACAAGCCCCCAGGTCTACCAAATGGAATGAATTTTTTCAAGTCAATTCTAACATAGTCAAAAGCATCTAAGATCATATCAGTCAAGGGAACCTTTCAATTCCTGAGACAACTTTAACAAAATCTCAGAAGCACTTCAGCAAATGGTCAATGGACAGCGAACACTATAATGTCATGAACTGCAGGAACTTTGTGACCACGTGGAGTTGATTTCATAGATTTAGTTAGAGTTTCAAAGTTGTACCGACGCCAAGGACCTCTTAGTACGGACTAGTCCGCCGAACCCTGTAATGGGTCATGACTAATACCGGCGATAGAGTAGCTAGCTACTCATGCGAGGAATTATGAGAGGGCTCGATTTGCAGGTGATTTACGTGTGTTTGTCATTGATACGGTTCGTTTGAGAATTCAATATCGGTTAAGTACGGGATATATAACGTAAGACGAAGCTATGAGGTTTAGAGGCATAACCTCCCCAAAAAATAAAAAATGAGTTGATTTCGATGATACAGTTCCTGAAAGGTAAAAAGGTTTGATTTGAATCGATCTGGAAGAGAACGATAAAAGATGAAGATTTGAAATAATCTGACCCAGTGTATTGAAGGAATCGTATAATTTATCAACGATTTAGACTTATACCCAAGTGTTCGGTATCCCGCAAGGAATTAATTTATTCATTGCATTTGTGTGATTTCGTGTAGAATAGACTCTGCAATATAATTCAATTCCCTAAAATCAAATAAAACATCAGTCCCTGCGGATAGTAGCCCGTTAAAACAAACGTATCGTAGGGGACTGTTGCGTTTTGCAGAGAAGCTCCATATATAAAGAGACGGGATTAGAAATGGAGGGCGAGGTAATTTATGACCGCTCATAGGACCGCGTGCAGTGGAATCATAGGTAACTATGACTTGTCGTTTAATAGAAGTTAAACTTGTATTGCGGCAAATTGCATAACTTTTTAAAACATTAATAAATTTAATTTCTACCACTTTTAGATATTTTTCAGTAAATCGACTTAGTTTTATTCTTTTGTGGTCTCCAATCGGTGGCGACTTTGCAATATTCAATGATTGTAAAAATATAGGCAAATCTATTTTTTTAAACTTGCAAATTACCATGAAATTGCTTAATCAGTAGCGGTTATAGTAGTAAAATAATACTTATAAAATAACAGTTTGTAGGAAAACAATTTCACAAGGCAATAATCATTGATAAAGTAGTAGTTGTCTTCGTTATAGCTGAACACTATCTATTTAAGAAACAACATTACAACATTATTATTTCATTATACAATATTACGAAATTTGCGCTATTGCCTAGCCATCTAAGAAAATCAAAATATATTTGAGTGTTGCTTCTATTTTGTGAATTCTCTCTTTTAGAATTCTATAGTTAAACTGCCATTCTTTATCGGATTTCGGATAATTTAGATTTTACCATATTTACATGACACTGTATGTGTTCCTTTTTGTGGGCCTAGTTATACACATTGCACAACTCAAGCGTTTACAGAATTACCTGTCGTAGTTTATGTTTTTGTATTTTTGTTATTTCCTCTTTACTTAAATATTCGTTGAAATTTAATAGCATAATTGTTGCTAAAACTGTTTAAAAATAAGTGTAATCTTCCAACACCCAGGAATTTTTGACAACCTTCCAACACTCCGTATTGCAAGGTATTGCAAGGTATTGCAAGGTATTGCAAGGTAGTCGGCATTCGATATTTGCAAAATTCATAACTATTTTTGCTCCTTATGGATCTATAAACGTTAATATCTCTGCTCCGAATGAAATCTTCACAGAGTCTGTCAAATGTAATGTTCAAAATGTAATGTGTAATGTTCGCATCAGGTTTTCTCTTCGTCTATTTTCACCGCTGAAAAGGGAAATTCATCACAACATTTTAATTTCCACAGCAAAAAGTTTAGTTCATCCAAAAAATCTGTGTTTACAAAAACCCTTTGAAATATAACTTTTATGAAACCATGACATGAAGTGGTTCGTAATGTTTTTCAATTAGTAGTCTTTTACTTTACATGCACATTCGTTCGGTTAAATCTGAAGTAACGCTAAATCAATTTTCTTTTTTGAAGATAATTTTGATTAATTACGTATGAACTCTTACATGTATATAGTAGGACAGTTAGTATATTATAAAATGTAATACTCACTGTACTATAATACTTAAATTTCTACAATTTCTTTAAATAATTTTCTTTTACCAATCGTCAAAGTTTTCACTTTTGCAAATAATAAATATGCAGTAATTAAAATTGTACGTAGGGCGTGAAATGTACATGATTGTCAATCCCCTTTCTGTGCCCTAAATAATCCAAAACATATGTGACAAAACAAAATATACATAGAACATTTCACTAGACATTCAGTGATTGTCAGACGGATGTGAAATTGACCTTGACAGCTAAGTTTTCTGCCATACTATCATTTGTCAACCGATGCAAGTTTACTGCCCACCCACGTCTTTGTTAACAAACTACCTATCGCTTTTTCACAATTTGCTAACATATCGAATCGCATTGCTAAATGGGCATATAAATAAAAATGGTAAACTTTAATTCTTCGGTGTATAACCTCCTCTAATGTTCCGTAAAGTGGCATACCCAATGCACATATTTATGCTCGGAGCCTACTTTCACGCTCCACAAGGAGCACTGCATAGATCAAGAAGTTACCCCTTTCACACAAAGTAATGCTTTATGTAGCCTACAGATTGGGAAGAATGACTTCTGAGGTTGTTTCCAATCGCCTTCCTCTTTTCTTATTTGCACTTCTTGTCGCTACTTGCGACATATGCTGTTAACGTTTAATAGATGATCTAATATACCATATATAAGCTTCACATATTCTCGTCTTACTTATAGTAGGTACTGAACTTTATATGACGAATTCGTCATAATTGGCCCCCGCGAAATAGACATCGATTGGTTTTCAGATTTCAGAAGACATTTTGGGGCGTGTGTAATACTTTACGGCTCTCGCCTCCTTCCCTGTCAAAAATTTTAAAGGCTTGACCAAACAACAATTTTCCATATTTAAATCTTTTCGTGCCTCTGAATTCTCCTCTAATTTGATTCTGAAATAATATATATAACACGTTAAAGCTTCAGCTATTTTGGTACTATTTTGTTGCTCAATAATTTTTGTCATTGATACGCAGTGTGCGTGAGCGCAATCGAGTTATTGATTTAGTCTTATTATTGCAATTATCATACTTTATCCCCACTATTATCGTCTTTTATTATCATCAATATTGTCCCTCTAGATAATATTATAACTTAGCTTTCACGTTATCTCTCTCGAATATTAGAATTTCATCGAGAAGCGAGGACATTTGTTTAGTTGGTCAATGAAATATTTTAAAATTGTTACGAATAATACAGGGGTGTCGTTACTTTACGAATTTCTCGGTAATATGCATGTAAGGGACGCTGAATAATTGGTCAACTGTAAATTGCACGTGTCGCAAGAGGCGGCTAAACAAGAACTAAGGAAGGCAGAGGGATACCACTCCGAATTCACATTCCTCTTAAGCTGTAGAAAGTATGACGGTGTGCGTAATTCATAGTTTTTTTCTTAGCTAAATTATTTGATGGATGGTGAAAGACTGTTTATTGGAGTCTCAAAGCCGAACGTGAATTCAGAAATTTACCCAGATCTGCGCATTGGTAGAACACACGAGAGTGGTTCTACAAATGGAAATGGTAATATGCTTGAGTATGGCTGAAGTTAAGCTGTCGTGATGAATTGTAAGTGATTGTAACCATTTGGTCACAATACTTGACAAGTTACGTTATTTGATCATCTTTATGAGGATTACTTATTGTATTTACTAACCCTCTTCATGAGGTATGTTGTGAAACCTGGGAAAGTAATATTAAAATAAAGCACAAACTAAACTATTTTCAATAAAAATATCTTAGAAGAAACTTAATATTCATTATTTGTATCTAATGAAAAATGAAAGAGTACTTGAGAGGTTTGGGCGAAGAAAATTAGATGAGATAGTTTCTGAAAGAAGATTGAGGTTCTTGGATCACATATTGAGAATGCTTGGGGATAGATGTGCAAAGACTGCAATTAATTGAAAGCCAAACCGAGGAAAAATGAAAAGAGGAAGACCCAGGCGTACTTACTTCAGTACGATATACAAAGATGTGAGACGATTGAGCACTTCATGGAAAGTAATTTTTAGGATTGTTGATGAAAGAAAAGAATGGAGGATTGTTGATATCCTATGTTCTCTTCAAAGCTTAAGGAACTGATGAATCATGTGCACCAGTGTCAGCAGAATTTGTCAGGAAATTTGTAGCATAATTAATTAATTATGTAGTAAAAACCTTGATTGCCTTCTTAATGAAAACTATATGACTTTCTTAAAGAATTGTAAAATATTCTAAATACTATCAAACAGCGCTAATTGAAGCTTATGCAGTTTGAGTTTTAAAAACAGACCCAATTGGAAATTATGGAATATTTTTAAGTTTAACGCTTATCTAAATAAAAGTTTAACATCATAAATAACTTATCGCAATATATTATGGAAACTTACGTAGCAAAATTTGAATGGTTATCTCTTCCATTTGGTTTAATTGCACGAAGTACATGTAGCTTTACTGTATATTAAATGTTTAACTAAAATATTTGTTATCATTATCGCTGTGGCTTACGTACCTGTTTGACCAGTGCTAGGAGCAATCTTGGATAACAAATTGATTTTACTAAATATTTTGCAAGTTCAACTATTTAAGTAGGCCTATATCCTATGCATTCCAATTGAAGCAATAATTGAAATCGCTGTAATATGAATCAAAATTCAAAATGAATATTTTTGACGAATATATTAATGAAACCGCATGTATTCATAAAATTTAATTTTTTTAAAGTATATATCGCATAAGCATCAATCCATTCGATTAGTCATATACATTCTACACATGTATTTTGTGTCACTCGTCGTGATAGAAAAGTTTGTAGCATAGCTTTGCTGAATTACAGATTTATAACAATAACCGATCACTGAAGAGACTCCTTAAAACAGGGCACCATTATGCAACCACAATTACCCCGAGCAAGCGTGAGTGCAGCAGTTCAGGGCTGACTCATTCGCAATAGTTCAATACGTCTCTGATATAGTTCTGGTAGAAGTGTTTAAAAAAGAAATCTTCGACAATTAGTCATAATCCGTCATCCGCAGACAAAAGAGCACGAATTTGAAGAAAAGAACAAACAAAATTGCACCTCAATACGAAAATTATTATAAGACAACTATTACGAAATGTTGAATAATGATTAATTTGTCCCTGAATAGGTAAAAAGTCGGTATTTTAAAGGCTAATATTGGTTATATTCTAACAAGTGACTGCAAAGAACGAAAAAGATTACTTACAAGTCGCAATATCTTCACGAATTACCTCAATAAACAATGCAACCTTTGGTTTCAATATCTTGGGAAATACTGGTAAAAAAAATTAAGTTTACGCCAGTTTCTATTTTTCAAGATAGCACTTGTAAAATCTTTTGGACTGTGTACTTTGGAAAATCTATCTTTGTTTCGAGTTGCAATATTTTGGCGCCTAAACAGGAGGTAGAGGTAGAGGTTCTTCAAGATTGTTTACAGTTGCCTTCAAGTAACTCAATTCCTTGTGATAATTAATTGTGGAACTATCACTGATCTTAACTTAATACATTCAATGCAAATATTGCAATTAACTTAGTAATGCCATGTAATTATTAACTGCTGTATTTTTAACTCTGTGCCAGAGTGAACTACGAAAAATAATGCAGATATGTTGGTAAATTTCATATAAATCTAATTTATATATATACATGTATATATATATATATATATATATATATATATATATATATGTATAAATATACATGTATATATTTATACATATACATATATATATGTATATATATATAATATATATATGTGTGTGTGTGTGTGTATACATACATGTGTATATATATACATGTATATATATATATATATATATATATATATATATATATATATATATATATATATATATACTATATACTACATATATACACCATTATTTTCTTGGGGGATATACTTTTTGACGAGGTGGGCCCCCTATGCCTTCCTCAGCTTTGACTGACATTTACCGGGCAGGGGGCGTCATTCCCTGAGAAAACTATCCTGTTTACCCGATAGTAATAATATACACCACGCTATTGTATGGATGTGAAACATGGACCTTAAGGAAGGAAGATATTAGGAAACTGGAGGCAGTGGAAATGTGGATTTGGAGATGAATGGAGAGGATTAGCTGGACTCAAAAGGTTATAAATGAGGAAGTTCAGGAGAGAGTTGGCACAGATAGACAGTTGATAAATGTATTAAGAAATAGGAAGAAGAGATGGATAGGACACATTCTAAGGGGTGAAGGTCTATTAAAAGCGGTCATAGAAGGTAGAATGGAAGGAAAAAGAGGCAGGGGCAGGCCGAGATTAGGTATGTTAGATGATTTAAAGACTCACTCATATGTCGAAATGAAGAGGAAGGCGGAAGACAAAGAGTGGAGGCGTTGTGTACCATGGACCTGCCAGTGGGCAGTGCACTAAGAGAGATATATATACACTTGCACATACATAGGCCTATTTATGTATAAGTAATATAATATAAAATTAGATATACATGTATATACACATGTATAAATGTGCATACACATGTATATTTGCATATATATATATATATGTATATATATATATATATATATATATATATATATTCTCTTTAATATATACACACCATAACTTTTAAATTTCTTAGAATCTCTGAAGTTCCATCTTATTATGTGTTACAAATAAATGAATTTAACTTGTTTTTGAAGCCATGATGACTAATAATTACAAGTATTTATGTTCGCCCACCGGGCTCATACCAGTTACCCTCTACGATATTCCCGGCACCAGAGTTCTTAAACGAGATATCTATAATTAAGTGCTGATAATCTCCCAACCTAAGCCCCTGCTCACGAATCATGTCCATTCAATAATGTTGCAGTATGTGGGACATCAACTGAAGGCTTCTGTACTTACCGCACGGAAGCTTGCACGAAGAACAAACAAGTACTGTAGTAGGGGTGTACTAGACAAACAAGAAAGACGAATAAACCCTTTGACTTGCATGACAGACATAATGCTTACAGACATAATTGTTACCAAATCTCTTCAGTTGCATGTGTCATATCACAGTTAGCAGGGCATCAGAATTAAAGTGGATGCCGTTATAATAATTCGTGTGAATAGTGTTAATATATTGTATAGTTAAAGCAAAAAAATAGTTTATTGTTTTAGATTCTTAATACTATAATCAATTTTAGCAATGATTTCGTCATTTAATGGCACACTCAGAATAATACTCAATCTATCTTTTATTTTTATTTGAATTAGTTTTCTGAACTTTCGACTTTGCATCGCTTTTGGATCCTTTTGTTTTGTCTCGTAGGCTTGGATTTGAGTAAATATTACTCCATGGTTTCACAGATGACTGTAACACTCATAGTTTTTGTTATTGTAATTAGCTACTTTAATCAAAATTCAAAATAATGTTGCAAAGCACCTGTGAATGATCGTACGATTTCTTGAGTTTCAAAAACTCGGTTCAGATTTGAGAAATTTTAAGTTTATAATTTACACATTATAATTTAGTACCCTACTAATTGATGGATGTTATAAGAACGCTAACTATTAATTAACAGTTAGCGTTTCGTCTTATTGGGTAACAGCAGAGTAGAGTCATTCTTTGCAACGAATATACTCTTAGTGGTATATGATATAAAGAAATTATCAGACTGAAATTCTAAATAAGTAGAATGGGTTCCAGCAAATTCTCTTTGGTGAACGTAGCATCTGATTTATTATAATGAGTTAATATGTATTAATCATTTGAAATTAAAGAGAACGCTAGATAGCTGGTGTCATAACTGGCTGTTGAAGAATAGAACAGTCATGGACTGAACGTTTCGTAAAAGGCGACAAAATTCTAAGATTCAAACCAATGTCAGGGAGCATTCGGTTGGTGAGCGCTAGGCTCCAGAAATTACAACAAAATTTTCTATAACGAATGGTAAAAAGTGTATTCGTATCCCGACCCTAGCTAAATTGAAATTTAAGGGAAGATAATGATTATTACTACTATTCAATTGCATCTAATCTAATACGACATGAAGTTCATGTAGTGAAATAGGTCAAATGCGTGTTCTAAACTTTAGAAAGCTATTTTTCATTTGCTGTTGAAATGATTACAATTTTGAACATTTGCTATAATGAAAACAAATAATGTGAAAAATTTTAAGCTAAATATTGTTAAAAAAGCACAAGTGTCCCAATGACTTCATTAAAACCGAGTAAAGCTAAGGTTAACGTCAGTTTCCTCACTCGAAAGCAATGTCGACGTCGATAAACTAACATACACATGACTTAGTGGAAGTAATGCAATCAGGATTGACCTCTCCTAAACACACTTAGGTTACCTTAGCTGTCAGAGATTTTGAAGTACTAGAAGAGTAATACTATTAATTTGCATTGTTGTATTTAACAAATTATATAAAAACTAAAATTGCTGGATTTAAATTGTATTTAAACAGTTTCGCATCAACACTAGAAGTTACCGCAGCTTGTACTGAACTAATTTTACAAATAATGAAGATGACGCAGTCGGTAAAAGGCTGCAGTATCTTCGCTATATTTCTGATTTCTACCATTTGCTTCGAAATTGTTCGAAGTCAAGGTAAATTCTTAATAATTGTTATTAATTTATTATTTATTAAATTAGTGAAAAGGTCAACCACACATTGTAGTAATATTAGAGTTCACGATAGTAACTAAGAAATAATAATAGATATTATATTCTAAATAATATAGGCCTGCATGTATTATGTTAAATTATTATAAAACGTTAAGAAGTTTAATCCATTATCCCATTTAGGCTACTGTTGTTTAAATGTCTGTGGTTTCGACCGGGAATCGTTTTTTCTTATGTAAATCCATTCACATTACTACAATACACACTATGCTATTTGAACATTAAAATTCAAATATAATTATTAAATCTACAACCAAATTTAACGTCATTTTCCTGCTGGATTACATTCCAGTAACAGGTAGAGCATTGGATTTCAACCCTGCAAATACTGATCCGCTGGTGAACAACTTGCAAACAGCCAGCAATCTAGCCCAATATTCATACAAAAACCTAATTAATTGAATGACATATAATTTAAATAACAAATAATAAGTATAAAAATTAATTACAATAATTGAAATGTTATAATATATGACTAACTTAATGAAACATTATAAATAATGAAAATGGCACGACAATGAAACATTTTAAATAATTAAAACGGCACGACAGATTAATAATCATTATTGTTTTACTTATTGACGAGTCAGTGGCGATATCTCTAAGATACTCGACCGCGGATCAGTAAGTGCATGGTTGAAATCCTGGGGTCGCCCGTCACTAGCATCGCTTTCGAGTGAGGAAAGTGACTTTAACATTAGCTTGTTTAGCATAGCTTTTACGTCATATTAATATAGTTCACATGTTACACCTCTTTGAATTGCTTGGCTCTAAAGTCGTAATGGATATTTCAGAGTCGTGCACGTACACATGGCTGCCTCAGAGGGGCAGAAATGCTAACGGCCTAACGAGACACACTGGATTAACGTCCTACACGGAGGCCAGTTGTCAGCAGGTCTGCATTGACATAACCAGCTGTACCGGCATAGACTTCAACACAGCCGACAGCAGCTGCTGGTACGGCACAACTGCTAACCCGCAAACTAACCCGAGCTCGACAGTAAATCATTTCGATTTAACCAGAACTTGTAAAGGTAAGTTAAATTCTGATAGTAGTCTGATAAGCCTGAAGTCCGTCTAACGTCTGCTAGCTATAGTTTGTTTATAACTATACACATAGCTAGCAATTTATTCAAAAGACATGATGTACATATGGGTTAAGAAAAATATGCATATCACGGATACTTAAGTGAGCCTACAGTGAGTGAAACCAAATGAAGGGTTGGAAAAAGTTTAAAAATAATTTTTAAAAATCACCATTATAGATGGGACCACCCTAAATATATAAATTATATATATATATATATATATATATATATATATATATATATATATATATATATATATATATATAGGCGAATTTTAAAGTAGATAGCTAGGCAATGGGCTCATTAATCAATCAATACGAATTTAGCGTCCGTTTTTCTCGCCAATATGCAATGTCAGAGACGTCTCTTGCAGACTCTGTAAAAATAGACAGCAAAACACCGCACTATGACGACTGAGTACAAAGAGACTACAAGAGAATTCTAAGTCTACTTTAGAAGCCTTGTTGGGTGACGTCATCATCGTGATGGTTTGTTCTTATAACTCATTTACAAACCTATACCGCATGCCTCCGTTTGTCAATGCCTTGATTCTTTACCTCTGCCATACTTTTCTAAATCCTATCTTCATTCGGTTTCACTCGATCTCACGTCTAAACGACAGTTAAACGTCATTCTTACCTTTCTATTAATTTTAGCAGGCGATGTTGAGTTGAATCCTGGACCTGTTTCTTCTGTTTCTAACCTGTCCGCTAACTGCCGCAATATTCGGTCTGCCACAACTATCACAAAGAAACCTAAACAAACCTGAACTCATTCAACAGTTTATTCTTGACGAGTCCATTGATATTCTGTTTTTGACAGAATCATGGCTCTCTCCAGATACTCCACCTACTGTCCTTAATTCTCTCACTCCCCGTGACTATTCCATTCAACATATCGGTCGTTCTTCTGGTTGTGGTGGTGGCATCGCTGCCATTTTTAGGTCAACTTTTTCTGTTTCTGTTTGTAACTGTTCTCCATTTTTATCCTTTGAATATATGTCATTCCTTCTTGTATGCAAATCCAAATCCTGTCTCTTTTTGATTGTCTACAGACCAACTTCTTTATCCAAAGCCAATTTCATTTCTGATTTTTCCTTACGTCTTGAAGACATTGCCTCATCATCCACTGATTTAATCATTATGGGTGATTACAACATCTACCTTGATTCGGATGACCATTACTCTTCTTCTTTTTATCAGCACTTGATGCCTTTGATCTCACACAACATATATCTTCCTCCTACTCTATTGACATGGACAACACCATTTCTGTAAATATGCCTGAGCCACCACTACTTTCTAGTTTTGAACCAGCTAAACCGGAAGAAATGCGCAGTTTTATTCTTCGCTCAATCGACTCATCTTGCTGCCTTGATGTTATTCCTACACGATTACTGAAATCTTGTAATGATGTTTAGTTGCTCCTATTACATACTTAATCAACCTCTCACTCTCAGAAGGTATCTTTCCAAACGCCTTCAAACAAGCAGTTGTACCTCCTTTGCTAAAAATGCCTTATCTACCAAAAGATGATCTTTGCAGTTACCGTCCTATTTCCAATCTCAACTTCATCTCTAAACTTCTTGAAAAGGTAATTTATACCCGTTATGCACGCATCTTGATTCTTCCCTTCTCTCTCTCTCATTATCAATCTGCCTATAGAAAACTCCATTCTACTGAAACCGCTCTTCTTCGTAACATAATGATCTTAGTTTGGCCATGAGTAGGTTTCTGCCTTGGTTCTTATAGATAAACAGGTTTCTGCCTTGGTTCTTCTAGATCTCTCTGCTGCCTTCGATACAATTGACCATGGCATTCTAATAAATAGGCTTCAATCTTGTTTTGGCATTTCTGATTCTGCTTTTTCCCTTCTCACATCATATCTCTCATGTCGCACACAATCGGTTGTTATTGGTCAAAAATCGCTCTTCTGAACTACCCCTCCTACGCGGTGTTCCTCAAGGTTCAGTGTCAGGTTTATTGCTCTTCTCTTTATATATCACTCCTCTTAGCTACCTGCTTGCTCAGTCTTCCATAAATTTTCATTTCTATGCAGACGACACTCAACTGTATATTTATTTTTCTAATCATGATTCAAATCAGAAACTGGCTCATCTCTCATCCATTCTAGACAATGTTTATTCCTGGTTTTGTGCTAACCGTCTTGCTGTTATTTCCTCCAAAACTGAATACCTTTTAATTGGCACTCCTTTGCAAAGAAATAAAATTGCTAATAATTCTGTTAATTTTTAGAATCTTGCTCTTTCACCTTCTCGATCCGCCAAAAACCTTGGAGTCGTATTTGATGAAAACCTTGACTTTAAATCCCATATCTCTTCTGTTTGTCGCGCTTTTTTCTTTCAGATTCGTCAGATTAGGCAAATACGCCCATCCCTTACTAGAAATTTAGCCACTATCCTTGCTAATTCTATAGTTCATTCAAAGCTCAACTACTGTAATTCATTATTATATGGATTGCCTACTTCGTCTCTCAATCGTTTGCAGTACGTCCAAAATTCTCTTGCACGTGTTGTTTCCAAGTCCTCTCGACTTCAATTTCGCTCTCTTTATCTACTTCGCAGTCTTCACTGGCTCCTTGTTAATCAACTCATAAAATATAAAATAGCTCTATTAACTTTCAAAACTCTGCGATTTGGCAAGCCTTCTTACTTATCTGAAATTCTTCTTCTCTATCGTCCCTCACGTTCACTTCGTTCCACTGATGCCAATCTTCTCTCTGTTCCAAATATTCTCACATCATTGGGCAGGCGTTCTTTTTCTTATGTAGCACCCACAATCTGGAACTCTTTACCTGCTAATCTTCGCTCTTGTTTTTCTCTTTCAACATTCTCAAGCAGGCTTAAGTCGTACGTTTTCCCACCATAGACATAATCAATCTACCCTGACCATATTTTAATCACCGGACTGGCTTTCGTTTGGGACCTTACTTCTCCTCAGCACATTTCTTTTGCAGATTGGTCTGGGTGAATTGATCTGTGGTGATGTGTGCTGTTGGGGACGTCCCTGACATCTTCCCTGCATGAGGAAACGGACGTTAAACCTTTATTATTATTATTATTATTATTATCAAAATCTCACATGAATTCTAACAACTGAATCATTTCTCGACGTAAAGAACATTGCAAGACTGTACAGATGACACACCGCTCCAAGCGATATTCTCTGTTTCAGGCTATATAGAACTTGATTTTCTATTACAGGGATGTCGTGCCTCATCCATGACTTTGATTCAGCCTTAAGGCCTTTAGCCCCGGCCTTGCCTAGTTCTAAACCTCGAATCCTCCCTCTATAAATACCACTGGATTTGTTCAAGTTTAGTTAATAAATATAATAATACTTGACTAATTCAAATGCATCGTATTGTAGTGTTCTGCAAAGCGGCAGATCCATGTTATATAGCTTTACTTTTGAGTCTGCTTTCATGCTCCATATAGAGCACTCCATAGTTAAACAAGTCAAATACCTTCACAAAAGTTATGCTATTACCTCTACCTATTGTGTAATATGTATGAGAAAGCAGACTTTGAGTATAAAGTTGTACCTTCAACCTGCCAATTGGCAGTGTCCTGAAGAGAGAGAGAGAGAGAGAGACAGAGACAGAGAAAGAGAGAGACTGTATAATATCTAAATAACGCAGTGGTCAGAGGCGTCAAGTAACGTCATAACATTTTTAATGACAGGTCCTGAGGTGAATAAAATTCTCGTGGATTCGATTTTCGATTGCGCTGATAAGACAGTAAAATCTCTGTCATTCACAGGACAGGTTACATGGAAAATGGAATAAATTGCCTAACGGTTTTAGAATGTGGTATAGTAAGTCATATTTATCAATATGGTCCATCATTTTACTATTGTGCTTGTTATTACTCTGAAGCCTATATCTTGGGAAAATATGGCTTTTGATGTAATTCCCTCTTTTTTATCTGTCTGGCATTCATTAATCAATAAATTCAAATGTAATAATTCAGCGTGCAGGTACTCGTGGCTTCAATATCTCGGGTCTGGCGCACAAGGTCTGACTCAGGTCGGAGGCAGCAACACGTTCACTTTGTTTGGCTGTCAGAACGCCTGTATTAACAACTCGTCCTGTGCCAGTATCGACTACACCAGAGGAAGTAATATCTGCTACCTCGGCTTTTCCGCAAATCCTGCGCGCAGCTCCAATCCCAATGTCGATCATTATGATCTACAGAGGATTTGTGGTGAGTTGTACCGATTGGCTGTTTAAAATCAAGATCGTTTATGCAATGGAGTCTTAAATTAATAATGCTCTAGACTGGAACTAGTTATTTTGGTCATTTAATAAGAATAGAATTAATATAGGAGAGATACCTTATGATTAAATAGAATCGCAATACGATGCAGGATATAATCCAATGCTTGATGAAACACAATATGAATAATACTTGAAATTTGGACTCTCATCTTCCTGCAGTAAAATACAGTTAATATTTAGAGTATTGTTCTTCAGCCAAGTGATATTTATGGGACGTCATCGACTAAAATAAGAATTAGGTCGATCAAAACTTGCTTGGGGTTTAAAGAACATTTAAGCTCCAATCAATCAGTTGGTAATATTTCATTTCTAAAGGGATACTTAGGCCTATAATTGTTGTGTATAAATAATAACATTTTCAGTGGATTAAAACTTATGATAGAATCTTATCTTTTATTAAATGAATGCTTGTTTTAGACATTTGTCTTTCATTTACAACGGTTCTATATTTTTAATGGAACACTTCACTTATGTTAACTCACATAATGACGGGCACAGAAGTAGACACATATAGCATGAAATTAAAAGCACAATAATGATAATTAATTATTCTTCTGTTTTATTGCAGATGGCAGCACGCTTCCGCCTACACCATGTATGTATTCATTTAAACAACATGTGTTTACAAAGTTATTTGGAATTTTTAGGATTATTCTAAGTGTGTTCACCAGAAATTATTTAAATACTTCGGTTATAACTATCTAATGCTACATTTATAATTTATAACCTTTATAGTTTAAACAAATGTGTAACTATTTTTAAATATATGCACTTGCTTACTTATGCCATATAAATATTGAACATACCAATAAACACCGTATATTCTAAAATGTTTCTTTGTTACGAAGTGCAGCGCTCAGTTCAGTAATCTAATTTTTAATTCTATAGCTGTGCAATATTAATTCTACACGTATAGCTGTGCAGTATTTTTAACGAAGTTACCTATCTATATATGGTAGTAGAATGAACGATATATGCTATGGCTCTTTATGTATGCCGACGATCTTATATTAATTTCGTCTTCGAAAAGAGATTTACAAACTGTGATTTATATATGTTGTAAAAGTCGTTATGATGTACATGTAGGCCTAGAATTAAATACAAATAAATCAGTTCAAATTTCGGGTTAAATCTGCAAATTGGAAAAATGTCAGAGATGCTCATCCCTGAGACAAAGACCAGGCTCTGTATTAAAAAGTAGCTATGCACAGTTAAATATCAATAGATTAGACTATAAATGAATAGGCGTAGCGTCGTAAATGATAGTCAACTTTGGAAGTTTTATTATAATTATGAGCGGAAGAGATCGAAAAAGAAATGATAAGGCGTGTAGAATTGGCCAAAATAATTTTGTTATGAAGACAATCCGTAGTTTTCTAAGATTACAAATAAATATATTTGTATTAGACAGCGGGATTTGGCGCGCTTGCTTTAGTTGCGCATCAATTATCGAGGTTAAGCTACAACGACCTCGGTTAGTACTTTGTGGGTGACTACCTTGGAAGACCGAGTATTGACAGCTTAGGAAAGAAAAAATCCCAGGGTGATGGAAGGTTATTTTAAATCCGCGCTGGCTGCAATTAGATCGCCATCAAAAGGCAACGATTACTAAAAACCATGGTGAGGAAGGAGGAAACTGGGTCAGAAAGCATATGGATCTGTGTTTTTTGACCCAGTGTGGCGTTGTGCTGTGTTTATGTTATTAAGTAGCCTACATATTTCGTAGAAAATACTTTTAGTCTATAGGCAAGCAAATGGTATTGAATTGAATGACTACGTAATTTCTAATTATTTCATTTAGGGGCGGAAGAGTTAAAAAGTGGTATAATGTATATAATGGTACTAAATTCTATCTTGTGAAATCGATCTAGTCTGAAAAGGTTTCAACTAACAAATTATGTAAATATTTAATTGCAAATACTTTAAGAGTCTAGATGCTGATATGCCGATACTGGATTGAGTGATTACTTGATTTATTATCATTATCGACTGTCAAACTTAATGGAGGTTAATGTAACTAATTTAGCTCTTCCTATGGTTGATCTGATTAATTGCTTATCAATGTCTCAATAACTAAACTTTTCCATGCATTATTTCAGTAGCCTTGTATAACTCCTGCTGATATGTGGTGAATTAATCGTTATAATTAGGCCTATAATTTCGGAGTGAAGCTATTTTGTTATGGGTAATATTACAACGCAGCAAAAACTTGTACCAGTCTATGGACGGCCTATCCTGGTTCCAATGCACTTGGCTTAGTCCAGCAAGGAACAGCTAACCAGTACAATGAGGATTCTTGCAAGGCTGCTTGCGTAGCTAGCTCGACTTGCAATAGCATCGACTTCAATACCTTCGATAAGACCTGCTGGTTTGGCACGGAGAAAAACCCAACGAAGAATGCTAATTCTGCCGTAAATCATTACGATTTGGACAGGGCCTGCAGCGGTTGGTATATTTCTGGTCATTTCATGTAGATATTACTACCTAATGTTGCCTACCTGCAGAGCAGACTTATGTTTACAATTAGACCTATTGGCATCTTATAAAAAATTGCATTTTTCTGCATGATATCAATTTTGAATTTTTCAAAATCATAAAATGTTACATTGTAGTTGTAAAAAATGTGAAATATTATCTGAAACCCGCGAAGATAAAGATAGTAAAAACTTTAGGGTAAACCACGCTCCTGTATGGCTTGCCGGTGTGAAGCATGGACATCAAGAAAGGAGGATATAGAGCAGGTACCTGGAAGTTTTCTAAATGAGGATTTGAAGAAAGATGGAGAAGATGAAATGGACTAACAAAATCATGAAGTGCTAAAAAGGGTTACCATAAGTAGACTAAAAACTAAATAATAGCCTAGTAGATAAATAGAGTCAGTAGACTAAATAATAGACTAAGTAGACTAAATAATACTAAGTAGACTAAAAACTAGACTAGTAGATAAATATCATAAGAAATAGAACGAAGAACTGGATGGGTCACGTCCTTAGAATGAATGATCTGCTAAAGGAGGTAATTGAACGAAGAATGGACGGGAAAAGGTCAGAGGACAACCGAGACTTGGTATGCTGGATAAGTTGATATCTAATTCATATATTAGTATGACGAGAGAGGCCTATGAACCGCAATTTTAATTAAAATTTTTCTTAATTGTCGCCATAGAAATTATTACCAGAAAAATTGAATAATTTAAGAAATTAATATATATTTTAAATTTAATTCCTCCATTTTCTTGTACGTAAATATCGAATTTTGAGTATGATAAATATATTCTGATGTTATTCCAATGACAGGTACCTGTGCAACACCGTGGTCCTCTTATCCGGGATCAAGTTCGAGCGGATTATCTCAGCAGGGTTCAGCTAACACGTACACTGAAGACACTTGTAAGCAAGCGTGCATTGATAGACCAGCCTGTCTCAGTGTTGATTATAACACTCAGGATAAGACTTGCTGGCACGGGACATCTGCTAATCCTTCTAGATCTCCAAGCTCAGTTGTCAATCATTACGATCTGAATCGTAGCTGCTGTAAGTTTATATGCACTGTATTTCTTGCTTAAATATTAATATGAGCCTGCTGCGTTAGGCCCCTATCTTTAGTGTTTAAAGTAGCTGAGCTTGTTGCATTTTTATATCATGCAGCCATATGAAGATCTTTTATTCGTCGATTAGACAACTAAGAAATTTAAGAAGTGTCGTACAAAGAACGAAACAGTGCAGAATACAAAATACAAGTGCAATAACTAAATAATCTTACACTAGAGCGCTTCTACAAAAATTGCTATAGACATTTTGTTTCATATTGCGTAACGTTACTTCGATTAAAGATTGGTAATTCAATTCTAAATTCACAATTCTACATAGAGTTCTCAAGTCTTTTGAAAAGATCGACCGTCTTAATACGCCTAAAATACTAAATTACATGACTTAATTACTTCTTTGTAAAATTTCAAACATAAATAAGCACGAATTGAAGCAAAATCCATTCGCCCTAATCCCGCAACGAATACCCTGACAGAATCCCAACGATTAAAACCAAAGATTTGACGATACACTGAGTTCCAACGTGCATTAAGATCACCAAGCTGCTCTTTGGAATAACTAACGGCCGTAGATGAATATAGCAGAATCGGAAGATAATGCGACTCCATTAAAGCGAGTTTTACTGTGTCGTCGGTACACCTAGTTTTCCCTAAAATACAATTAACTGACAAATAAAATTTCCTTTTAATTGGAGCCGTATCTACAAATAGCTTCTTTCCGGCTGTAAACGTGGCACCCAAGTATTTAACGGTTGTAGACCATTCTAATTTACTACCACCAAGCGTCATGTTTTCTATACTATATTTACTAGGTGATCCTATGACAGCGCAGCTAGACTTGTTGTAATTAAATTCTAACATGGTGTTCACACTAACTGAGTAGCAGATATTTAACATTTCTTGAAGACCAGCAACGCTAGACGAGATTAAAAGTAAATCATCAGCATACATGATAATGCCAACATACTGACCACAAAATTGACACCCAATATTATTATCTTTTAAAGCAAGAATAAATGTATTTATAAACACATGAGAAATAGAACTACCCTGTCGTACACCACTTCTCACTGAAAACCCCCTAGATACACACCCCCTGCATCTAACATTAACGAATAGTTTGTAATACCAATCATGTAGCAGTACTATAACCCACATTGGAATACCACGCTTAACCAAAGATGACAAGAGTTTATAGTGATTAATTTTATCATACGCCTTTTTAAAATCTGAAGTAAATTTAAAGTATATTCCTAATATTTTTGTGAAAAAGCAATAGTAACAACGTCCAATTTTAAATTTGAAAAAGTTTATATTGTTTGTTTAAAAAGTTGATGCTGCTGTCACAGCAATTAAAATATGATATCAAACGAAGACAGTACTGCTATCAAAACTGTCAAAACTGCTATCTCAAGATGCCCGTAATTTCTTGCACAATTCTAGTCAAACATGGTGCTATGTAATTACTAATTACCTATATTTATCTCTGGACTTAAAAGTAATTACTTGGCTGTATTATAGTAGAGTGTACTAGAAATCTCTTATGAAATCTGTGTGGTATGAGGATGCATTCTCTTTTGCTCAAGATTTGATTCTCAATAAAATGTTTTAAATTGTTTTAGCTGGATATTATTGATAATTTTCTTTATTTTCAGTGCAGGGAACTCAACCATCGACAACACCTGATCCGCGATCTTCCACTACCGGTACCACTAAACGTATGTTCTCCTTTGTAAGCTATGTTGAGAAAATTGGTTAAATTTGAAATAAAGATATTGAACTAAATAAATTAATTGCCATTGAGTAATATCCATAACATAACAACAATTACAGTGCTAAAGTCATCTATTACAGCATCGAACACTATTGAAACAAAATCAAGCCGACGAGCAAAAAGTATTGCAATACGGTGCAAAATCCAAAATCCAGATAATCAGTTAAAAGATAAAGAGATTACAGAAAATGAGGTTTAGGAGCAATATATATATACAAATGTATATACACTGTGTTTTTTATAACTGATACCCCAAATTGTTTTAACAATAAAGTCGGAAGAAATTGACCGATGATTTTGAAATTTACAGCACTTGACCTGCAGCCAATTCTACAAAACATAGATAAATTTCGTTTGAATATCTTTAATAACGTGAAAGTTGTGGTTTTGTGAATAGGAGTGGGGTCAGAAATTTTCAGTACAGGATTTAGGGCGTGTTACATGCAGCGTAAATTTATCTCTACAAAAATAATAGCGAACACGTCAAAAAATTTCAGCTAATGCTATTTTGAAGAGCAATCACTTCTTGGCAAAATGACGTAAAACACGTGCTGATATGTTCTTAATTGACAAAGTTATTGAACTTTTAATGCATGCATTGCAAGTCTAGGTGCAACTGCTATCACCGCAGCCACTGCAGCGGCGTCCTCTTCTACGTTTATTCTCATCATGCAATGCATGCATAAAAAGTTCGATAACTTTGTCATTTAAGAACATATCAGCACGTATTTTACGTCCTTTTGAAAAGAAATGATTGCTCTTCAAAATAGCATTAGCAGAAATTTTATATTGCGTGTTAGCTAGTATTTTTATAGAGATATTTTACGCTAAATGTAACACGCCCGTAATCCTGTATTGGAAATTTCTTATCTGACCCCACTCATATTGGCGAAACTATAAATTTCACATTATTAAAGATATTCAAACGAAATTTCGCTATGTTTTGTAGAATTGGCCGCTGGTCAAGTGCTGTAAATTTCAAGAATATCGGTCAACTTCTTATGACTTTATTGTTAAAATAATTTGGGGAATCAGTTATAAAAAGCACAGTGTGTGTATATATATATATATATATATATATATATATATATATATATATATATATATGATATATATAAATATATATATGATATATATATATATATATATATATATGTACGATATATATATATATATATATATATATATATATATATATATATATATATATATATATATATATATCTTAGTGCACTGCCTACTGGCAGGTTCATGGTACAAAACGCCTCCACTCTTCTCTGTCTTCCTCCTTCCTCTTCATTTCCACATATGTGTGGGTCTTTAAATCATCTAACATACCTAATCTCGGTCTGCCCCTGCCTTTTTTTCCTTCATTCTACCTTCTATGACCTCTTTTAATAGACCTTCCTCCAATATAATGTGTCCTATCCATCTCTTCTTCCTATTTCTTAATACATTTATCAACTGTCGATCTGTGCCAATTCTCTCCAGGACTTCCTCATTTGTAACCTTTTGGGTCCAGCTAATCCTCTCCATTCTTCTCCAAATCCACATTTCCAATGCCTCCTGTTTCCTAATATCTTCCTTCCTTAAGATCCATGTTTCACAACCATACAATAGCGTGGTCCAAACCAAAGTTTTCACTATCTTTATCTTTGTGTCCTTTAGACATTTTGTTAATAGTTCTTTTCTACTACCAAAAACCGCTTTTGCTTGTGCAATCCTACTGCATATTTCCGTCTCACATGTTATATATATATATATATATATATATATATATATATATATATATATATATATATATTTATATATACATTATATGACGACTGAGCGCAGCATTTAAGATATGACTTGTATGTATATAATCTGTAGGGTAATAATTTGTTACTTTAAAGAGCATTAGATTCAGAACTTTAAGATTTGACTTTGCTAAAGTTAAAGGGAGGTATGCTAAAGTTGTATGATTAATTCCTAACTGATTTTTATATACAGGGTGAGTAAAAAAAAGTGATCACACCTGCAAAAAGTTTGAATGTCTCAGACAAATGTTAATATTTTCAAATCAAACTTTTACCAATTACTAAAGGACTAATTTTTGATGAGGTGGCCAATATTTTTCTATTTTAATGCATAGATGGGGCAGTTATGAAGTTTCAGCAGAGCAACTCCCCTTTTTTGAATGTAATGTAAATAAAAATTATATTTAATTTAATTTTTTGGCCCTGAAAAGGGTGGTTGTGGTGGTTCAGAACCAGTTGTATCTGCTAGCATTACTGCCTATTCGATATACTTTCCGCCAGCTGCTACGCAGGACTGCAGTAGCTTTCGAAACTCTAGGACAGCCTTGTTGATTCCAGCATGGGGCAGTCTCTCCCAAATTGATTGTAGCACTTCCTGCAGTTCTGTCTTTTTTAGGCTTCGACTGGAGTTTCTAATAGAGATGCAGCATGGTTCCCCAGACATGGTAATCTCGAGGATTTTGATCGGGAGAGTTTGGAGGACATTCGCTCTTCTTGATGAAATGAGGATTTCTCTCGCTGATCCATTCCTGTGCTTGACGCGATGCATGTGACGGAGCACCATCCTGCTGAAGATGAAACCATTTGGTAGAAGAGCATAACAATCGTCAAATAGCTTGGAAAGTAACGTATTGACGTAATTCGGAGCGCTCATCTTTTCCTTCTCGCCAATGAAGTGCAATTTGCCCTTACTGTTGTAGCAAACGCCATTTTTAGGTAAAAATGGGGGGTTGCTCTGCTGAAACTTGTATAACTAGCCAATCTATAAATTAAAATGGATAAAAATTGGTCACCTTTTCACAAATTGGTCGTTTAGTAATTGGCAAAAATTTGATTTAAAAATATTAACAATAGCCTAAGATATTCAAACCTTTTGCAGGTGTTATCTTTTTTTTTACTCACCCTGTAATCATCAATTAATTATGTAACGTAACTAAATCTAAACAATTCTCACGTATACAGTTTCGGATGTCGTGTAAGAGGCCTAGTTATCATATGAAAAGCCAAGTTTCTCTCAATCCAAAAATAGCTGAAGATCGGGTAATTGCGTAGCAAGTTAAACAAACTATAAAACTATTGTCGTTATATATGGTTTGCCATCATTTAATTTCGTATTTAATATAGCTTTCAGTGTAGAGGAAATTTAAAATAACACCTTAAATATATAAGGCTAAGATTACTTGATTTTACAATCAGTTGATTTTTAAACTCTTCATTAAATTTTTGGAAAAAGTGGGCCTATTCTGTCAAAATATCTTCTTAATAACTAGGCATGCTTTTGCGACTTTCTTCTGTTGTCAATTTTCACTAAAGGTAACGTTTTAACCTAAATCATATTTCATACTGCTGTTAATTTTTCAGCTGGTTGCACATACAGTTGGACAACTTATCAAGGATTCAGTGCACCAGGATTAACTCAACAAGGATCGGCAGGCACTTACACGAGAGAAACATGTCAACAAGCCTGCATTACATCCACCACTTGTTTGAGTGTTGATTATAACAATCTGGATAGAACATGCTGGCATGGAACTGCTGCAACGCCTTCGAGGACCGCAAATTCAATGGTTGACCATTTTGATCTTTCTAGAAATTGTGGTACCTGCGCAACACCATGGACATCGTATCCTGGATCCAATGCTAATGGATTATCTCAGCAGGGTACAGCTAACACGTACACTGAAGACACTTGTAAGCAAGCGTGCATTGATAGACCAGCCTGTCTCAGTGTTGATTATAACACTCAGGATAAAACTTGCTGGCACGGAACATCTGCTAATCCTTCTAGATCTCCAAGCTCAGTTGTCAATCATTACGATCTGAATCGTAGCTGTCGTAAGTGTTAATACGCAGTACACCTAGTTAAAATGTTAATATGAGCCTGCAGAAATATATTTCATGTTGAAATTATCTTAGCTCCTTGGGTTTACAAATTAATCTACGGCCAATATTTTCGGTATTTGCAACAGTACTTGCGCCCAATGTTGAGTTTAGAAGAACTAATACTGTTTAGTCTACAGATTCAATACTGATATCAAAATCAACCAATTCTTCTGTTATCAAAAGAAGTCCATACTGCACTAAAAATTTCAATACTGCTATCTAAAGAAGCGGGTAATTTCTTCCACAATTTAAGTCAAAAGTTATATATTATGCAATTACAAAGATCCAACTATGGATTTAAAAAGATTACTTCACAATAGTAACATTTCAGAAAATCTCTGTGTAGTGTGGAAGCACTATATTCAAAGTAGATTTTTAATAAAACATTTTGATTTGTTGTAGTTCAAAAATCACGTTTTTGTTATTTTTCCTATTTTCAGTGCAGGTAACTCAACCATCGTCAACACCTGATCCTCGAACAGCTACTACCATTTCCAATAATCGTATGTTGTCTTGTACATATATTGTTTTGAAAAATAGTTGATTCTCCAAAGTACAAGTGAAATGAAGCAAATTAGTTGGGGTAGAGTAATTTACGGTAGCTGAGTTCAGTAGGCCTATCTACATGATCTGTAGTGTATTAGTTTCCTACTTTAAAGAATGTTTACTTGCAGAACATTTAATTTTCTAAAACTATAATGGTTGAATGTAAGCTCTAATCTCAATATCAATTGTAAAAACTGGTAGTAATTTAAACATGGCATAGGCTCTATACTAATCCAAACTATAATAAAATAAATCTAACCTATACAGTTTTGCATGTCATAGTAGGTCCAGCAATCATATGAAAAGCCATGTTTTCCCCATGCCAAATAAGTAACAGCATGTTGGTATTTAGACCTACATAGCCATCGTAATTTGATTTATTGGATGATAAATTAGTTGCTTCAAAGTATAGTGAATAAGGATCCTGATCAGGATTCCATGTAAAACTGTGTGATCTATCATCTTTATGGGCATCCTTAAATATTTAAAATCCACAATTGTAATTAATTATGTTCGTGGATTATAATAATTATTGATGTAGGCTATATTTAGAATTTTTTGTCGTTTTTTAATTTCTAACACCAGGCCGAGCTCTACAAACGAAATTATAAATGCGGCTCTAATCTTAATTCCGATTGAATTTATCTTAAGAAGCTGTTTCAAAGAGATATTTCTCTTTTGAAACCTTTTTAATAATAAATTTAAATATCTAAGCTTCTTTATTTTGAAAACTTCTATTTATTTAATAGTATTTTCCAATGACACATTAATACCCTGCTCTGTAGAACCACTAACTCTGTAGCACCACTAACATTCACTACTACGAACAATATGCTTCGAAACACTTGCTTCGAATAATTTGCGTCGAACAAACACTTCGATCAATTTGCAATTTCAATTTGTGGTTTCACTTGTGCGGTTTCAGTTTTAGCCAAATATCGTTCATGTGATAGCTCAATGCTGCATACTGTCTTAAGGAACCATTAGTATGCAGCCTGATTTTATTTCGTTTACACTATTAGAGTAAGAAGCGATTGAGAATTTTTGGAAACGTAAATATGGCTGCCATGGGATACGAGAAGATTGTGTTTCTGTCTGAAGAATCAGTGTATTGTCCGAGGTTGCACACTAAGTACATTGAACAGTCTATAATTGGTTTGCGGCACTAGCATATTGCACCGGCGGTGGTCTAATTTAGTTCTCAATGCACACATAAATTTGAGGACATTTAAATTTATCATTTAATTTATTACTGGAAAACAGCAGATACATGCATGTTTCGAATATGCCACGGAGCTATATACACCTAAATGAAGCTTTTACATCGTTGCTAAGTGTGATAGATCTGATCTTAGTCAGTCATATGCTAATGACAATGTGATTTTAGTAAGAAAATAGATTTTTACATAATATTATATGGTTTGCCTTCCTACGGCTTCGTAATTAGGCCTAATATAAAGTCCAGTGTAACAGGACAAGTAAAATATATAAATATATATAAAAATATATATAAATATAAATATATATATATATAAGAAATCTTAAAATATACTGATTGACACAGTCAAACAGATTATTTTACTTGTCCTGTTACATTGGACTTTATATTAGCCCTAATTACGAAGCCGTAGGAAGACAAACCATATAATATTATGTAAAAATCTATTTTCTTACTAAAATCACATTGTCATTAACATATGACTGACTAATATCAGATCTATCACACTTAGCAACGATGTAAAAGCTTCATTTAGGTGTATATAGCTCCGTGGCATATTCGAAGCATGCATGTATCTGCTGTTTTCCAGTAATAAATTAAATGATAAATTTAAATGTCCTCAAATATCTGTTTGACTATGTCAATCAGTATATTTTAAGATTTCCTTTATATATTTGCATGAAGTATTCTTTTCAAATATATTCTAGTAATTAAGATTAAATTAAACTTGATTGTGTTTTTACGGGGCAAATCGCTTCTTAATCTGACACTTTCTTCTCTTGAAACTTTTCACATAAGATAAACCACAATTTATTATGTATTTCAACTTTTTGTAACTTTTTCAGCGGGTTGTACATATAGTTGGACAACATATCAAGGATTCAGTGCTCCAGGATTAACTCAACAAGGATCGGCAGGCACTTATACGAAAGAAACATGCCAACAAGCTTGCATTACATCCATCACTTGTTTGAGTGTTGATTATAACAATCTGGATAGAACATGCTGGCATGGAACTGCTGCAACGCCTTCGAGGACCGCAAATTCAATGGTTGACCATTTTGATCTTTCTAGAAATTGTGGTACCTGCGCAACACCATGGACATCGTATCCTGGATCCAATGCTAATGGATTATCTCAGCAGGGTACAGCTAACACGTACACTGAAGACACTTGTAAGCAAGCGTGCATTGATAGACCAGCCTGTCTCAGTGTTGATTATAACACTCAGGATAAAACTTGCTGGCACGGAACATCTACAAATCCCTCTAGATCTCCTAGCTCAGTCGTGAACCACTACGATCTGAACCGCAGCTGCTGTAAGCTAATATACTTATGCCTATATTGAGTAATCCAAAGTAAAGCCGTTTATGTTATTCCAATTATTACAATTTTTATATCTTTTATATTACTTAAGGTCTCCTATCTTTTACTATTCTATTGTAATCGAAATCGATGGCGACAGGGGATCAAATTCATCAATAGCGTTAGCTATACTATCCACATTATTTGACTTTATTGCCAAGCTCATAAACATAGATTACACCTAAGCTACTAAATATGGATTTCTGAAGGTTCAAGTGCTTCGAGATAAAAATTCTTACTTCATTTATTGGTTTCCTCGATATTGAAATACATGTGTTCGCACACATTATTAGCGCAGTCTGAATCTTGGATATTGCCAATTGTAGTCATAGTGTTAAATGAGTTTTATTTCCTCGTCAAATAGCTTCAAATTCTATTAAAAGCTATTTAGTATTCTCTGATTCACTTGCTTGCCAACTTTTCTGTGATGATAGCAGCTTTACCCTTGTTATCTCCCCCCGTTATTATCCTGATATAAAAGTTTTGCCTTCAGCAATTATTTCAGTCACTGTAGTCATGAATGTCTGCTAATGATTGAGTACTAAATCCCACTGAACTGGGTGTTTGCTGCGTGTGGCGCATCTCAACGACTACTACAATTGCACTAGGTTTTAATCACCCTCTCCTTTTATAGCATTAAACTAGTTGCTTAGTTGATTTCTGTCCAATATTCGACCAATATATCTTCAAAATGTCACTGACCTGGATTTGTTTCTACCACATCCGAGATCTGCGTCGTAGGCGACCTTATCTCTGTGTCATTGGACTCATGATGATGGGCACTGATCTCGTACAGTCAAAGCTGTACTACTGCTACTCTCAGTTGAATTTTCTCCGTTGCGAGATTGATACGTTTCAGTTCGTTCATAATTTAATTACACCTGCAGTCTTCCACAACTCTAGGTACCCACATATGGCTCCAGTCCTGAAGTCCTTATACATGCTCAAATTTAGGGAAGAAATTTTTGCAAGACGGATTTTCAGGCATGCAAATCCATTACACACTCCTGTCTTGTGTTACACGACATACATATTGCAAGCAAGGCATTGTACCTCCCTGCTGTCCTTTACTAGGTCTTCTAAATTAATTTAGATTAGTTGCTCTAGAGAGACCAAACATTCCTTCTCACAGCAGGATGTCCAAATGCTTCTAGCTGACATGATGCTCAAGCTATATGGAATTATCTTCCTTTCACTTTGAGCACCCCTTCATTTCTATCTTCATCTCTTGTCATCTTTCCCTGCTAGTGAACAGTTTCGTGGGTGCTTTTCTCTTTACTCTCTCTTAACCATCAAATATTCATACACTTTAATGTCCATTCGGTAAATACTCATCCTTCGACTCGTTTCCCGGATTTTTGTTCGCACCGTCTAATAGACTTCACACTATTCTCAGCTGTTTGGATTAGTTTTCATAGTGCTCAATGGTTTTGTGGACTAGGGTAGCACTCGAATTGTGTGTGGTTGGTGTCGTTATTAGGCTACACTTGACGACTAGACTGTGAAGTAGAATAAAATATGAATCCCATCTGAGTAGAGTGTTTAAACTAGGCCTATCCTAATACGAATATCCTTCTCTTCGTGCGCAGCCCAACGGCTGGCCATTGGCACAGAACTATTAAATTAAAATAAAAAGATTAATTTTAAATAGAATTTATTCAAATTAATTATTCTTATTTTATTAAAACAATTAAATTTAGTTTTGCTCGTCTATTTTCATTTTCATATGCAAAAGTGTTGCCAAATCGCCAAAATCTATGCATTATTAAGCTTCTGCTAACACTATGCCGTTGCATTAAATTTTTGTTTACATAATACAACAACTCATCTCCTTATTGCAATTGCTTTAATGTCATTCTTTTATATCCTACCGCATTTAAAAAAGAATTTTTCTATCACTTCTTTAATATGAGAGAATATGAAACTGGAAACCGTTCGGAAAATTATATATTCTTTACATAATATCTATAGTATAAATATCTTTAAAGGCAAAGCCATTGATATCATTGGGACGGTGTCTGAAGGGATTTGTAGTTGAGAGTGATTCTGAATCTAGTGCTTGGTAATCACCGTCTTCTATGAAGAGAGTAAGCCCATGATAACTTCGTCTTTTGAGGTTTTAGTCTCATTGTTTTCAAATCTAGTTGTTACGTACTGGAATTATATATTTATTATGACACTAAACTATTTATTTGGTCCTTTAAAAGCTTTATATGTAGCGTAGTACTTCCATCAAAACTACCATAGGCCCTACATGTGTAATTCAAATTCAAATACTATTATTCTATTATTCTATTATTATACTCTCATTGCAGTGTCAGGAACTCAACTACCTTCAACTATTACGCTGCTTACGACAAGAAACACCCAAAATCGTATGTAATGCTTTTACCTTTTTGTCATATTTTTCTAAGATATATAATATATGTAGATACAAATGGTTGTTCTGATAAATTCATTCTAAGTTAGACCTACATGTAGCTCAACAGAATGATTTTTGCTTATTATCTCTCCGATAGTTCAATATTAAGTTTATATGAAGTATAATGAAGTATAATACTTTATCTACTCTATAATCAGTAATAATCAATTATTGGTAGCATGACTTAATTAAGACTAAAATATTTTCAAAAAACCTGCTCTAAACTTTGCTTCCCTATGCAAATTTACGATAACTTAGTCAATTCTTGATAATTTACTTTAAAATTCAATTCTTTTGTAGAGGAGTAATTTTTGCAAAAGCTCAGGAAATTTTGTAGAAATATTTACAACAGGACCGGAATTATCCATGTTTTACGAAACAATTATAAGTATTATTATTTTTTCAATTAATAAGCAAGATAAAAGGTCAAATATGATCAGTTCCATTATAGAATTTGTTGACTCTGAAAATGGCCTACAGGTATTGACGACTCTGATACTGTGCTACATATTGTGTTTGAATGAGCTCCTTGAGCTTTGATGGGAGTCAGAAGGTTTTTGCTTACTGATAAAATTGCGCTGTTATTGGACTGATGTGCTGTGGTAGGGCTTTCCAGATCCCTTGAAGAACAGCTGATAAGAATTCCGACGTATTTCTGCGTTTGAGTTTTAAGGCATTTTAAACATTGTTTTCAGATAAAAGTCAAAGAATGATTCACCAGATATAAACATCAAAGAATTAACGTTTTAATTCCCCTTCGAACATAATTTTTTTATTCTTAGATTTATTGCTTTTATGACCAGCTATTGAAAACTACCTTAGAAGCTTTATTTGATTTCGCAATATTTAGTCTAAGCCAGATTATTAGCCTATTAGTTTTACGAAATGTGTGTATTTACTTTGTTGCTCGAGAGCTTTTTTGGATGTGACTTAATATTTAAATTCAATTGTAATGTCCTGTTAATTTAAAAAATCCATTTTTGTCGTAAACTAGGATAGCTTCGGTAATATTAAAATATTTGTACAACGTTTGGTGAGCTTCTGAAAAAAATTCCTCTTCTACAGACGACTAGAATTACAAAGCGAAACAGCAAGAATTGACAAAGTTATCGCAATTTTGCTAGGGAATAATTTTTTTTAATTTTCACCCTGCGCGCAGATATTTTTTTAGTTTCGGGGATAGTTATTTCGTCTACCATCCGTCTGCTTCAACAGAGGTACTTTATCAACCAAGAACAATTTGAAGTTATTCAGCTGAATTTAATTCAAGTATTGTTCATACTATTGCCTATACATACTCTATGCATAGGCATTCGCAGCGCATAAATTTGTACTTTAAAATCCATTATTCTCTATTAAGCATCTAACATTGGCCTGCCTGACCCATGCTTAGATAGGCCTTTTGAAAGTAACTCATTAATAATATTATTTAAACACATGTTTTGTTACACTGCTCTGGCCATTCAATACTCTGTGGCACCGTAGCCTTCAAATGTTCTTCATATTGTAGCTTATTACAAAATGGGCTATATCAATTTCGAAAAACTCTTATGCGCTCTTCCTGTTATCTTTTTAGTTTTTAATCTTAGACTGATTATAAAATTTCCTGTGAAATATATCATTACGTAGACTTGTATTTACAATTCTATTTGTAGTGTGCGAATTAATGCCAAATATTAATTGTGAACGTATAAATTAAGTGAAAGATACATGTAATATTTTAGAGTTCATAATTCGTCTGAAATGAATTTCTCAGTATTCTTTCAAGCATAGCCCTATCTTCTTAGTTTATGCTGTTAATCATTTATCATAAGACTGATTAAATATGAGACTCTATGTACATATTTATTTTCTATATACAGCTGGTTGCACATACAGTTGGACAACATATCAAGGATTCAGTGCACCAGGATTAACTCAACAAGGTACGGCAGGCACTCACACGAGAGAAACATGTCAACAAGCTTGTATTGCTTCCTCAAATTGTTTGAGTGTTGATTATAACAATCTGGATAGAACATGCTGGCATGGAACTACTGCAACTCCTTCGAGGGCTGCAAATTCAGCTGTTGACCACTTTGATCTCTCCAGAAACTGTGGTAAGTATATTTATATTTCACCCAAACTAAGCCATTTCGCAATCTCAATGGATATCAATTATAAAAATGCAGAGCAATGCAACATAGAATTCTTATACACCAAGTAATTTAAGTGGATTTGATTTGCGATTTGCATCAATGTTATATTTGTTAATAATATTAACGAATTTGGTCTGCAATATAGGTCATACATTGTTCTCAATTACTGTCAAGACGTTAGTTTTGGATAAATCATTTCTCTCATATGTATTTTGCATATAAAGCTCCTGACATTTTTAATTTAACTTATCGACATAATCCGTCATGTAGTGAAATGACTCTAAGTGTTCTTCTTCGTATGTCGGAGTACTGATTTCATGAATGAATTTCTATAATTACTTTGAGCGATGTTGCGCTTGATATGAAACTGAATATTTATTAATTCCACTAATAGTATGGTACCACTAATTTATGTATAAATATGTCCAGCCGGTTGCACATATAGTTGGACAACGTATCAAGGATTCAGTGCACCGGGATTAACTCAACAGGGATCTGCAGGCACCTACACTAGAGAAACATGTCAAGAAGCCTGCATTACTGCCGCAAATTGTCAAAGCGTTGACTTCAACAATCTGGATAGAACATGCTGGCATGGAACTACTGCAACTCCTTCGAGGGCTGCCAATTCCGCTGTTGACCACTTTGATCTATCTAGAAACTGTGGTAAGAGTAAATGAATTCTGGTAACACAATATTTTTCGGAAGTTTGTTCATTGTAGGAGCAGCACATACCAATAACATTTATTTTAAGATACTAGATGATTTGAATCGATGCTAATATAAACCTATATAGGAATAGCGCAGATTAGTTAATTTATTTGAAATGGACAACATACATGCATTGCATAAATATAACATGTACATAACATCAAAACAAATATTCTATTTGGTGAATTATAAATACATTAAATATATTAAGCATAGTCGTTTTGCCCTGCGAATAGACTACATTATATACCTGATAGGATTTCATGATTCAGATAGACTTTGCGATTAAAGAGGACATCTAATTCGAGGCAAATATACGTTAAACGGGATAATTTTAACCTAAAATCCAAAGATAAAATATCCTGCAGTGAATAGATTTCCATAGCTTGAGAAAAGTAAGCACAATCTGTAATTGGCGTTTATATTGCAAATTCATTTAAATAGTATAATCTATGCGCACTCGAATTCATCAGTAAGTCGCTGGGGGGAAGGTTTATTAAAAGAGGCCATAGAAAGTAGAATGGAAGGAAAACGAGGCAGGGGCAGGCCGAGATTAGGTATGTTAGATGATTTAAAGACCCACTCATATGTTGAAATGAAGAGGAAGGCAGAAGACAGAGAAGAGTGGAGGCCTTATGTACCATGGATCTGCCAGTAGGCAGTGCACTAAGAGAGAAAGAGATTGCAAATTAACTTAATCCACATCGAAGGCCCGTGAAATTCTATAAAGTTGAACTATTAAAAATATAAGTTACCCAGTTTTGTAAGTTTTTATAAGTTCATAAGTCTATATGCTTTATAAGTTTCACAGTTCTTTACATATATAATTATACTTCAGAAAGTAAACGATAGAGAGGGCAATACGAAGATGGCGTCGTCGTTAATACGTATTTACATGAATAAAATAAAATAAATTCTGAACAGAGACTTATGTATGTTAACCAGTGTTAGAAACGATCTACGGTTGGTATTTACTTAGATCTACTGAAATCTACGAATATGGAATACATATCCGAAATGTGTAATTAAGTTTTACTAAATTTATTAAAAAGCAAATATGTCTTGCGATACTGAATTACGGTTGAGATTAATATGTTTATAAATGAGCGAAGATATTAATTATTTGTCATTAATTTTTATTTTACATGTAGCTATACATCTCCTTTTAGTTTTCAGTCAAAAATTATTGGCATCCCCAGGTGTATAACAGAGAGTACAAGATAGTTCCTCCTAATTTCTGCCTTCAAGCTCAATAGCCTATAAGCATTCGGTAGACCAAATATTCATCCCATCAAAATTATACTAAATTCCAAAAGGCACTATGGGTTTTGTTGCGGAAAAATATTCGTCGGAGGAAGTTTTTCTAACCCTTTCTGAACTCTTCTTCGTCATATACTGTATACATGTACATGTATACTTCGAAAATAACATTTTAATATGGAGCTATTCTACAGTCCTCTATAATCAGTATCTAGCGACTTACTGATAAATTCGAGTGCGCATAGATTAGACTATTTAAATGAATATTTAAATGAATTATCAATTATAATTATCATAATAATGAAGCAAGTTCAATCTGCTTTTATAAAAAAAGGTGCGTGTTCTTCACCGTGGTCATCTTATCCGGGATCAAGTTCTAGTGGATTATCTCAGCAGGGATCAGCGAACACGTACACTGAAGACACTTGTAAGCAAGCGTGCATTGATAGACCAGCCTGTCTCAGTGTTGATTATAACACTCAGGATAAGACTTGCTGGCACGGGACATCTGCTAATCCTTCTAGATCTCCAAGCTCAGTCGTGAACCACTACGATCTGAACCGCAGCTGCTGTAAGTTTACATAATCTTTTAGAATGTCATTGATTTCCTTGTAACGCTATATAACTCTACGTTAAGCCACAACCTTAGTTTATTATAAACTTTCTTTTAATGTCCCATTTAATCTCAAAAGTCAGTCACCCTTCGACCTGACACCACCAAGTGTACAAGTCTTGGTTTTTCCTGCGCCCCTGTTAACGTAAAACTCAGTCTCAACGGAGTCTCGAACCAGCGACCTCTCACCTTAGTTAACCATGCGTTAGTTAACATGGTTTAGCATATATTAAAATATATTTTGCTCTAAGTTCAAACAAAGTAACTATAACATCATATTTGATTTATTTCTTATATTTGGCGTTCTCATTTAATGTTTAGTCATTGAAATTCCTAAAATCTATAAATCTATATTCACCTATCTGAAGTTTTTATGTAGGTCTACAACAATACTAGAAAAAGCCTTTATATATTTGCATATATATATATATATATATATATATATATATATATATATATATATATATATATGTATATATATATATATATTTATATATATATATATATATATATGCACTGTGAGTAAAAAAATACATGTGCGCAGTCTCTCGCTCATAACTTTTGTATTAGTGAACCGATTTTTTAACTTCTTGCATATGTATAATCAGGAAAACATTTGCTATAAAATAACATTAAGTGACTCTGTTAATTATTATTTCTGTGTTGAAGCATTGCTTGAAAATATGCGCTACTGAAAATATTCAGTTTAAGTAAATCAATCGCTACAGAATGTTTACAAATTCAGTGGAACTAAAAATGAAACACACGAAACAGTGTAATACGGCTACTGTAAACTGTCAAAGCATATGCTCAAAATGTCCTCCTTTGGCGCGAATACAAGCACGGAGACGCTTGCGCTACTCATCTTTGCGTTGTCAATGACAGATTGCTGCATGTCTTGCCAAACGTCCACCAGGCGTTGCTTCAACTCGTCCACGTTATTTATTTTCTTCTTTTCGGCGCAATTTCTCTAATAAGCAATCTAGCCCTCCCAGCATCCATTTTTTGTTGGAATTTCGGCAATCAACCAATGTGCACCATCACCCTTTAAGAGGTACAAGTTTATTTATGAGCGCGTTATCTTCATTAGTAAACACCATTTTAAAATTTCAACAAAAACAGACTATGTTTGTAAAATCGTCTCTTATTGTCTAAAATAAAGCAGAAATGTCACAAAAACTAGATTTAAGATTAATACTTTTCTCCTTCTTTATAATTCTGAAAATATTTTCAAAATCGGTTAACAATTGTCAAAGTTGTGCACGAAATACTGCGCACATGTTTTTATGACTCACAGTGTATATATATATATATATATATATATATATATATATATATATATATATATATATATATATATATATATATATAATTATCCATGTATATTATACAATGCAATTTCTTACCTAAATTAGATCCAGAGATGCAGCAAAATCTACACGATGGTCATAAAGACACAGTTTTGGGTTATTTCCTAACTACGGAATATTTCTGTTACGATTTTTCATGAAAATTAATAATTACATAAGTATAGATTTATTTTACTTTCGCTAAATGAACCTTTATTACTATGCAGATCAGCGAGAATACTTTTAATTTCTTGCCAATGTGCATTGTTGTTGAAATTAAACTCTTGATGTTCAATTTGTAGTGCAAGGAACTCAGCAGTCGACAACTCTCTCACCGGCTTTGACAACTATCTCTCCAAACCGTACGTATTTCTTCAATACATTAATGAAATAGAGAACAAATTTGACGATGTCAGCTCATTAGCTTGCAGAATTAATTTTTTTCTTTGTCCACTTCAACTAGTTGGTGGTCTTTTATAACTTGTCTGTAATCATTTAAAAGTTAACTACTCGACCTTCCTGTTTTAGCAACTCAGATAACATAAGATGTTGGTATGGCACGAAAATTGATTTCCAATTTTGATATTTCATTCCAAACATAAGCTGAACTTACAAAAAATCTCTTCCGTCAAAAACATTCATGTTGTAACTTCCGTGAAGGATTGCCATTTGGTTTCATATGTCTGCTTCGATGATACTGTGCTCTATCTCAAATTTATCTCTAATTCCTTTTCTTTAACGCCATCAGAATGCGTTCCCTTTTTTATCTAGCAAGCTGCCGAGATTTTACTAGCATAAGCTTCAATTAATAAGCTGCAGAATTTTTTAACTTTTAAAACAAACGCCAATTTACAGATTATTTAAGTTATTTTACTCAAAATTTCTCCCTTAGACCTCATATAAACTTCTCTGCTCTGGCACTATCCTTGTGCATGAAAGCAACTTTTAAATGAAAAGCATAAATAGAATTGTTTACTTATGATATTGAATTAAGTCAACATCACTACCGATGATTTGTATTCATATCTTCTATATGGGATATATATATATCGAATGCAAATAATTAAGATACCATTATTCTCTAATTGCTAGAAGTTTACCTTAAAATCATTTAAATCTCCGGATAAACAATATAGTATTGGCCTAGCTCAGTATTGCGAATGTATTCTTCATGTAGACTGAATCACTTTGAATGCAGTAAAGCAATTCATCACACCACACTAGTGATTCTAGGACATGTTCTTCCCGGGTGTTTCATGCTTATTTTTGGAATGGCACCTTTGTAATATTTCCTATGAAGTTTATCATACTCTGTCGTCCGTGACTAATTTCGTCTTCTTCTTTTTCTATTCTTATTGTTTATGTTTATTTGTTTTTTAATTACCCCTGATGTAAAGAACCCTAGCTGATAAAACAATTAGAGCACTACGTGCTGAATCGTAGCCCTGAATCGAATGGAGGTCATAAAGCTGATTAAAAAAATTGCTGAAGCAGACTGCATTATGCATTAAATCTTTGCGAAGACTTGAAAAGTTTTTGCCAAAAAGTGGTCTCTCGCTTATCGCCAGTTAGCTCTGCAATAAATCTGCCTATGCCATTAATGAAATCAACTCCATCCGGATTCATAGTGCTCATGGTTTTAATGGCGTATTGAACAATCTTAAGCCTTAAGGATAGATCACGGTATTTTTTCCATTTTCTTAGAAGCGGCTAGTACAGCAGATCTACTGGCACTGACTTAAGTCGTATGCAGGTATGAGTTCTTCAGAGCGTCAATGACCCTGACATCCCATATGCAAATTTACAGCTGCACCAGAGCACTAAAATTATGCCGTCAGGACGTTTGCTGTTCTGCCATGTTATTGTTACTATCATTATTATTATTATTATTATTATTATGATATTATTATATTATTATTATTATTATTATTATTATTATTATTTGCTTATTTATTTAATTACCTCCGGGTGTAAAGAACCCGAGGTTTGATAAAAAAATTCAAGCAATCAGTGCTGAATCACCACCCGGATACCCCAATAGTAGTAGTAGTAGTAGTAGTAGTAGTAGTAGTGGTAGTAGTAGTGGTAGTGGTAGTGATAGTGTTAGTGGTAGTGGTAGTGGTAGTGGTTGTGGTAGTGGTAGTATTAGAGGTTGTGGTAGTGGTAGTGGTAGTGGTAGTGGTTGTGGTAGTATTAGTGGTAGTAGTAGTTGTAGTGGTAGTAGTATTGGTAGTGGTAGTGGTCGTAGTACTAGTATAAGTATTAGTATTTGTATTAGTATTAGTGTTAATATTAGTGTTAGTATTAGTATTGGTATTAATATCTGTATTAGTATTAGTAAGTTTATTGATTGTAAATTCTTTCAAAATGGCATCGTTCCATATATTTGTAATATTATTTCTTTCAATAAAAGCTCTTAGCAAAATGCTAAAGAGATTGCTAAAAGTGAGCTATTAAGAATTCAAAAGACTTGCTTTTATTGATTTGCTCTTCATTTGTCGCATGTGCAAAACATTTAATTTCATTCACAATTCTCTTATTCAGCTGGTTGTACGTATAACTGGGCAACATATCAAGGATTCAGTGCTCCAGGATTAACTCAACAAGGATCGGCAGGCACTTACACGAAAGAAACATGTCAACAAGCCTGCATTGCGTCCGCAACTTGTTTGAGTGTTGATTATAACAATCTGGATAGAACATGCTGGCATGGAACTACCGCAAACCCTGCGAGGACTGCGAATTCGGCAGTAGATCATTTTGATCTCACAAGAAACTGTGGTAGGAATTATGGTTATTTGTAATAGTTGCCTTTATTTCGCGCTTAAAATAGCAGCCGGCACGGATTTAAAAATAACCTGATAATGATGCTTCAGCTGCTGATGTTAATGATGATGATGATGATGATGTTGATGATGATGATGATGGTGATGGTGATGGTGATAGTGATGGTTATGGCGATTGTGAAAGTGAGGGTGACGGTGACGGTTGCGATGGCGATGACGATGACGATGATTTGCAATAATACAAACTCACAATTTATCTCAAAGACTAAGACCATCTTATATTTACTTGTTTACAATAAATTGCCCTATTTGGGGTTTTCGCAACGGATGGCGTGATTCAAAGAATTTTATTCACAAACAAATTTTCATTTCTTAAATTTAGGATTCTCTAGAGTTATCGACTTCTCTGCAATAGTTTACTTCGTAATGCTGATTCAAGTTTCCACAAAATAAAAAGTTCATCATTTGCTTAGAGCCAAACTGATATATGTCAGCTAGTATTGAAGTTAAAAGTAACTTTACAGGAGGCGGTTGCACATATAGCTGGGCAACTTATCAAGGATTCAGTGCACCAGGATTAACTCAACAAGGATCGTCAGGCACGTACACGAGAGAGACTTGTCAACAAGCTTGCATTACTTCTGCCACATGTTTGAGTATTGACTACAACAATCTGGATAGAACATGCTTTCATGGAACTACTGCAAATCCTACAAGAACTGCTAATTCAGCTGTTGACCATTTGGATCTTACAAGAAGCTGCGGTAAAGATAAATATATTTAATCTGCAATAAAGAATATACGATAAAACAAAGGTGAAATATCATAACATATAAATGACAACAGATATTCTTAAGAAATTGTACGCCTAAATAGAAAGGAAAGTAATATAAATATACCTAGTTTTATCTTGGAATCATTGGTCCACGATTAACACTAACAAGTAGGCCAAGAATAAAATATAAATAGATATTAGTAAGAAACATTTGCCTAAATGGAAAGGAAAATAATATAAATTTACCTAGATTTATGTCGGATTCGTTGGTCTAGGATTAAAGCAAGCACGTGGGCCTATGGACTAACACTTACGGAAATGAAAATAAGCTACCAATTTTTTATCTGATTAATAGGATTAATACTTAGCCTAATTTGTATTTTTCATTGGTGAAAATGATATTGTTCTTACATTGACCGTAGTGGGTTATGAAACCCTTTTGGTTATTTTAATTAATTAATTTAAGAGATGAAAAATTATTTAAATCTATTTTAAAAAAGGTTCGTGTTCTTCACCGTGGTCCTCTTACCCGGGATCAAGTTCGAGTGGATTATCTCAGCAGGGTTCAGCTAACACGTACACTGAAGACACTTGTAAGCAAGCGTGCATTGATAGACCAGCCTGTCTCAGTGTTGATTATAACACTCAGGATAAAACTTGCTGGCATGGGACATCTGCTACTCCGTCTAGATCTCCAAGCTCAGTTGTGAACCATTACGATCTGAACCGTAATTGCTGTAAGTTAATGTTAAGTTAATGTTAATGCTAATGTTAAGACTCTTTTTTTTAAAATTTTGTCAAAGTAACTGGTTCTCATCTGGCATTTTGTTTGTGCTTTAGAGTTTTCACCAGTCCTGTATTTATTTTGGATCAACGTTGATAATTAGCAGATATATCATTTTCATTGAGAAATATATTTAATTTCTGATAAAATAAGCATTCATATATTGAGTTGCACATGCGGATTTCTAAATAATTCGCTTAGACTGTAATCGTCTTTGCCTTAGTATAATATGCACTATATTTATGTATCGAGACAAGTATATAAATTTGTCTAATTGATCAAATAGGCCCTAGTCACAATTTTAGATTTATATGCTTATTTCTTAACCTCCTTCCTAATTTTAGAAGTCATATAGCCTTGATTTAAACTGTAATTTCATAGAAAGAGGTAGGATGAATTAAAGAAAATACAAAAAAACAGCAGCTATTTTACGAAACTCTATAGCGCAAGCGGTTGTCGTTTGTAATAATACGCACAAAAGTATGTGTTGTTGCTTTAATGGTGTAGAAGATAATGCTGAAATTATATGTTAGTATTAACCGTTAATTGTCTGGCATGTTCTAATTTAATATTAATTATTTTACTGAGTAGGCCTATTGCAATATTTTACTGTAATGAGTATTGAAAATAACGCTTCGGTGTAACAAAAAAACTCTTAAGTTTAGCCCATTGTTGAAACTTATGAATATCTCACGATATGAAGAATGATTGTCATATCGTGTCAACATATTTTGTTAATTAAATTGCTTTAACATAATATTCACCTTGCAGTGCAGGGAACGCAGCAATCGACAACCATTTCACAAACATTGACAACTATCACACCGAATGGTAAGTCTCAATTTCATTTCTCTGGTTAATATAACAATAACTGAACTATGAAATCATATAACACATTTTCGGGTACAATGCAAATAGCTCATCTGCAATAAGATTCATCAGCAGTTATTAATAGATTGACTGATTGATAACTAATTTTGGTTTGATCGGGCCGCTTAATATTTAACTAACTGTAAGCTAAACGCGTCGCAAATTAGATTTGAGCAAGGGTTGAGGAAGGCAAAGCTAAACCAGAGCAGAAGAAATATTTTCCCAAGCTATAGACGATAAAAACATTTTTATAAAGCCTATCTAGCCCTCTGTATAAGGAGGTATACTTGTTAATATAGATGAAATATACAAATTGTAGAATTATTCTTTAACTTTTGAATCATAAAGCTTTTGATAAACCCTCTTTGGCAATTTTACCTCAATTATAGTTTCTTTAATTTTCTCAATACTTCGATCTAGTGCGACGTTGTTCTTTGTTCTCGTAGAAGGCAACTTCAATGTTGTTAAGGTGATAATTAAGAATGTAGACGTTTAAAGCAACACTTCACAAAACATACTTGGCCAGGAGGCATACTTGTCGAATTAATTATTAGTTTACAGTTACCTTACAAGCTTTCGACAGAAGGCCTCTCATTCGCATAATTTTTGTTCTCTAAAGCACGTTGTTTGTTACAGCAATTCTTTTATGTGTGACGTTTTTCGTGCTGTAAGAAGATTTCTTTTGCATTAACGTGTTATAGTTAGCCTATTCTCATGCAAAAGATGTATTAGAATTGCTTAACACAATGAGTATAATTGCAAAATTGCTAGAAGGTTTCAAAGATTAAGTGAATTTAGATTAAATTTATATAGGTTAGCTGTCAAGATGATATGTGTGGCCCGAACTATTAATTTTTCTAAAGACATGTCTATCCTTACAACTGGTTGCTATGGAAGTTTATGGCGCATTAATTGTCGCAAGATATATTATTGCTAACCGATAAGCATCCTATTTTTGAAGATGTAATTATACGTCATATTTCTCAAACGCCCCTGCTGTTATTTGACATTTATGCAGCCGGCTGTACATACAGTTGGACAACATATCAAGGATTCAGTGCTCCAGGATTAACTCAACAAGGATCGGCAGGCACTTACACGAGAGATACTTGTCAACAAGCTTGCATTGCTTCATCAACCTGTTTGAGCATTGATTATAACAATCTGGATAGAACATGCTGGCATGGAACTACTGCAAATCCTACAAGGACTGCCAATTCTGCAGTTGATCACTTGGATCTCTCAAGGAACTGTGGTATGGAAAAACTAATGTTAACCAGTGGTTAAAGTGGCAATTGAGAGCTAGCGGAACGGTCAGTAAATGTCGGGCCTCAGTAATGCATTTACAGATCTCCTAATATTTCAGATGTTCCCCTAGCAGGTAATACACCTCAGAAAAAATGAAATGTAGTGTAACTGATGTCCCCTGCGTTCCCCTTCGCTTTAATAACTGATGTTAGCTTAGATTAATGTGTTATATTATCTTACCGTTATATTATCTTATCGTGCAGTAACTACCTCAAGAGCAAAGTTTTGACAATAGGCATGTAACCATAACGGAATTGATAATGTATTAATTTGTCTGTATTGATTTGTAGGACAAAAGGCTGTTTTCATTAGTGATATGATAAATATTTTTTCTTTCTAAGCATTATAACACTAACATCACTAAATTTAGATCGATAAATTACATGCATTTTTACTTTGCATATCAATTTAATGAAATGCCTACACATATCATATTGATATTATTTGTCGCAAGGTAAAATTACTAATTATAAACAGTATTTAGCGGCCGATATCTTACCATATATCAAATTATATATATATATATATATATATATATATATATACATGTATATATATACATGTATATATCCATGTATGTATATATATATATATATATATATATATATATATATATATATATATATATGTATATATATACATATATGCGGGAAGCAAATCAGCATGTGCGGGGTTCAAATCCTGGGCTCGCCCGTCAGTGACATCGCTTTCGAGTGAGGAAACTGACGTTAGCCTTAGCTTTACCAGCTTTATTTATATAGATAGCTGAGGAAGTCATAGGGGCCCACCTCGTCATAAGCATAATCCCCCAATAATAATAGAATATCTATAGGAATGTTAGTTGTGATTAAAACGTCCACTCTTATGTGAACATGAAGAAGAAAAAGGAAGCCAGAAATGAGTGGAGGCGTTATAAACCATGGACCTGCCAGTAGGCATTGCACTAAGGTATATGGCCAAGTAGCAAGTCCAAGATACATTTTGATATTCAGATTTTGCTCTCACGATCGCTGTGGAGCATACAAAACATTAACAGGCTAATCCTTTCAAAAGCTCTGTCTTACCTACTCTTTATGTAGTTCCTAACTTGGACTTGGAAAAATGGCTTCTGAGGTGGTTTGCTGTCGTCTTCCTCAGTTTTTGTTTTTCTCCTATTACGACACGAGCAGTTAACGGTTGAACGTTTCTTGCATTATCCAGAACACAATACGGTATATATACATGTATATATATATATATATATATATATATATACGTGTATATATATATATATATACATATATATATTTATATATATGGACATATATATATATGTGTGTATAAATATATGTGTTTATATATATAATATTATATATATATATATAATATATATATAATATTATATATATATAATATATATATAATATTATATATTATTCTTCCTCAGTTAGCTGGATTAATTACCATTTAATCCTGGGGGAAAATATTTCATGTTGAGGTGGGTCCCCTCTTGCCATCCTCAGCTCCTGCCTTTAGTCGCTTCTTACGTACACGCGGCAGATTGTTTGCGGTTGCCCAATTCTGCAGTGGTCCAACTACACCCGAGCACAACACGGGGCATATATATATATATATATATATATATATATATACTGTATATACTGTATATATCACGTACATATATATATATATATACTGTGTATATATTATATATATATTTATATAATATATATAATATATATTTATATATATATATTTATATATACAGTATATATATATATATGTATATATATATATATATATATATATATATATATATATATGTATACTGTAAATACTGTATGTGACATGTATATATAATTGTATTAACATACTTAAATAATTCCATTGTATTTCCAGCTGGCTGTACATATAGTTGGACAACGTATCAAGGATTCAGTGCTCCAGGATTAGCTCAACAAGGATCGGCAGGCACTTACACTAAAGAGACTTGTCAACAAGCCTGCATTGCTTCACCAACCTGTTTGAGCATAGATTATAACAATCTGGATAGGACATGTTTTCATGGAACTACTGCAAATCCTACAAGGACTGCCAATTCAGCTGTTGATCATTTGGATCTTACAAGAACCTGTGGTAGGCTGTATGAGTGCAATTTAATATAGAATAATGGAATAACATGAGTAAAATTTGTCAAACGGTTCATTTGGCATTTAAAATATGTTTATGAACAAAAGAGAGTAATGGCATAATATATGTTTTCTTTTTCAAATTGTTCAATTTATATTTAAAGTATGTTTATCACTACTGAAATTACACTTTTAAAGAAATTTTTTTTGTTGGACCTTATGAAAGGCCTCGAATATCAATCTGCTAGTGCATTTATACATCATTGAACATTTTTCTTAAATAAACTGATAGTATGATATAACCAGTGTTACATTACATGAATTAACGTCTAGTTCCGAGAAAGAATCTTCTCTTAATTCTTCTTGTATGCTTAGAATAATGTCTAATTTTGTTTCGTTAGTTCTACTTTTCGCAGATTTCGATTAAAATTAATACACTCACGACTAAGCCTATATCGACTAAACGTAAATTAACAGGTTCGTGCTCTACACCGTGGTCCTCTTATCCGGGATCAAGTTCTAGTGGATTATCTCAGCAGGGTTCAGCTAACACGTACACTGAGGACACTTGTAAGCAAGCGTGCATTGATAGACCAGCCTGTCTCAGTGTTGATTATAACACTCAGGATAAAACTTGCTGGCACGGAACATCTGCAAATCCCTCTAGATCTCCTAGCTCAGTCGTGAACCACTACGATCTGAACCGCAGCTGCTGTAAGTTTATTATTGTTCTTGGCTTGACTTACTTTTTAAAAGTTTCATTCTAGATTCCCAATCGTTTCCTTCGAAGTCGTCGTCATGAAATTTACATTGTTGATCTCAAATTGCGCAAAAAAATAATAACAGTAATGTATCAGACAGCACTTAGATGCTTGTTTCAAGACCCGTCTTAGACTTCTGTACAGGCTTAGACAGGTTATTATCATTCCTTACATGTTTAAAGTTCTCTTGCTTCTGATAGAGCCAATTTAGAGTACAATGGGTAATAAAGACGGGTAATAGATCTCTATTACCTGTATCTCACACGATCTATAATAATAAATATTTTAATTGTACATTCGGGTGCTTATTAGTACATTTTGTATTTTGAGATGTCTTTATTATAAATAGAATACTAGGCATATATGATCTGAAATTGTAAATATAACATGCAGCCGCTATTTTTCACTTGGGTACTAATTGTAGTATGATTTACATTATAATCGGTAACGAAAGGACACTAAACAATTACGATGATATTTTGTGTGTTTTCCAAATTATACAATTTCATTATGATATTCTCTTTTTAAGATTTAAGTAGTTACTTCTAATTTGTTCTAGTCGTCGTATTTTATACTGCTCTAATTTGTTTTATCTTGCAGTGCAGGGAACACAACAATCGACTGTCTCACCGACATTGACAACATTTTCTATTTCTCCAAATCGTATGTCTTAGTTATAATGCTTAATTACTTTCGTAGAGAACTAAAGTATACAAGTCATGTGTTTGTTTTAAAAAATCTTTACACACTCACTTCAGAGGTGTTCCGCAAGAAAATTCCTCTTTATCTATTAAAGCTGTCTTTAATAAATGCAGCTCACTATTTTTAACTACTTTTATTTGGAAATTTACAAATCAATTTAGAATTGAATCCTCTTTTGAGGTTGCGATATTATTAATATCATATTTAATTATAATCTGCTCTCCTAGATACATTTGAGTTGTGCTGAATTCTTCGCTCAAGTCTGCTAGCTTTGAGAATTGTCTTTGCAAATTAATTGGAGTTTAGTTTAAAATTATAAAATTGTTATTTGACCATTGATTCTTGCAAAGTAATACGCTTAAAATATTGGTTTTTGTAAATTTTGAGCCTTTAATTATCTGGATTCTAGACTATTTTATTAGACAATATTACTTGTTTCTAAATTAAAAAGACTGCAACGGTTTTCCTGTGCACATTAAATATATGAAACGATATCTACATTATGTCTCAAATCATACGGAATCTGGCAACGGTAGTCCATGCTTTCCGAATGCAATTTTTTTAACCCTACGGACTGATTCGTTCATATACACATTAATCTGATAACTGTAGTCCTACATAATTCGAATTAGCGTGCATTAACTTCATCCTCCGTTTCTCTTTGCCATTTTGTGATATGAATACAACTAAGAACTTTGAACTCAGTTCCTATCCTCTACATATTACATACGAATCAGTTTAGGCCTACATAATATTTTATAATATTTGCAATAATGTACTTTTGAGTACTACCTTGATTAGTAACAAAGCAGTAGGGCCTATGTCGGATCACACTATTTATCAAGAACATATTTAATCAATTAACTTAGGTGATAAAGATTGTTGTTTCACTTAACATATCTGAAATTATGGCTCCTATAAAATTTGTGGATTATGATATGTATTAATATATTCTTATAAGTAAAAATACTCCCTATAAGTTTTGTTAAAATTGTTCATTTAGTAAGAATGTTAATTTAATTGAGCTTTAAGTAAAAAATTAAATAGTAGGCTATTCGGGCTATTATTTTCATAAAATTTGTCGTAAATCTAGATATATTATTTCACCTTGACGAAGTCACTACTAGGAAAATTCATATTTCTAACCGTTTGCTCAGTTTAATTAATGATATCTAGCATTAATTCTAGCCATAAATGACGCTATTTAGCCTACTTTTCACTTTTCTTGACACAGCTGGTTGCACATACAGTTGGGCAACATATCAAGGATTCAGTGCTCCAGGATTAACTCAACAAGGATCAGCTGGCACGTACACGAGAGAGACTTGTCAACAAGCCTGCATTGATTCCTCATCTTGTTTGAGTGTTGATTTTAACAATCTGGATAGAACTTGCTGGCATGGAAATACCGCAAATCCTGTGAGGACTCCGAATTCAGCAGTTGACCACCTGGATCTCACTAGAAACTGCGGTAATATGCTCAAAATTAATATGCAATCAACTAATGGCAATTAAAATATTAGGCCTACATCAAACTGTTCTATATTTCTACGAATTTTAAATTAATGTGAATTGAAATTTAATTTTATTGTATCGATTTCAGTAAACTTTGGACAGGTATGGTACTTTCCAGAGCCGTATAAAGGTTATACGTTTTCCGTAGTAAAGTTTAAGGATCATGATCTATAGGCCTATCATCATAATTCTGAGAAATATACTTTTATATATGAATGAAATTAAAGTCAATGTTTCTTTAGCAGTTTTACTTTCACATAAGATTTATTAGTAAATAAAATTATTTATATTTGTTGCTCTTAAATATTGTACAAAGGTACGTGCGCAACACCGTGGTCCTCTTATCCGGGATCAAGTTCGAGTGGATTATCTCAGCAGGGTTCAGCTAACACGTACACTGAGGATACTTGTAAGCAAGCGTGCATTGATAGACCAGACTGTCTCAGTGTTGATTATAACACTCAGGATAAAACTTGCTGGCACGGGACTTCTGCTAATCCTTCTAGGTCTCCAAGCTCAGTTGTGAACCATTACGATCTGAACCGCAGCTGCTGTAAGTTTAAATATTGTTATCAGCATAGTCATATGGGAAGTCATCTATTCATTCAGAGAGTTTACAAAGCGTTCCCTGCTGTTGAAGCTTATACTACAGCTAAAGATTAGAAAATATGATATAATATTTCGCTTGAGCTACACGTTTGCGAAACAGTATCCTCTTGTAGTGCCTGTCTACAATACAAATGTAGACATTTTTATAATTGTGGTAGAGAACTGAAATAAAGCTAATATAATTGTACATATTGCATGATCAGATATATGGCAATTTCGGACTTATTCTTTACATATGGATAGGTCGTATATAATTGAGGTAATGTCAAAACCTATGAAAGCTTTTAAGAGCAAATGAGATTTATCTTTTTTAAAATAATACATTTCATGGTACATAGTGTTTTAGAAGATCTTAGGCCAAGAGCTATATCATATCTTGAGTATGTGGATGTAGATGACATCCAAGATCTTACCTTTCGCATAGGTTCCAGAATTTTTACATCTCCATTTAAATTTTTGTATAAAAGCTTGCAAATCTTACAACGACTCTCATATTTACGTTCCTACTCATTTAAAAGAACTGTCTGCTATCTCAATGCATACGAACCAGACATACTACAGGGTTCGCAAAGTGTTTTGATGTTCTAAATTAATAATATTTCTAATTCTTTTGCTTATTTGATACATGTGGGGCCTGATCTGCTAAATGAAGTCTACATTTTAGTGTAGGCCTACATGCTGCGTCGGTCAAAATTAATTTGATTTATATTTCATTTTCAGTACAGGGAACTCAGCTGTCGACTACCATCTCTCAAACATTATCAACATTTACACCCAATAGTATGTTTTACTTGAAAAATAAAGTTTCTTAAAATTCTTCAAAATTGCGTAAATTTATAGATATAGCTCTCGTTAACATACTACTTAGCTTGCTGTATTGAAATTATTGAACCTGCGCTTATGATATATATATATATATATATATATATATATATATAAATTTATATACTCTATATATAATAAAATTTATATATATATATATATATATATATATATATATATATATATATATATCTAGCTGCGCTTGAGTATGTATCTGATAATTATAACAAAAAAATTCTCTTCTAATTTATACCGACACTTTATTTTCAAGCAACATATGCGTATTTCAGTTTGTAGCTGAGCCATTTTATAGAATTCATAGGAAGCAATAAATAGCCTTTTTGAAGTTAACATTTTTATTAACCTCTTTAATGACTGGGTTCAGTGCAATATTGTCTGACATACAATAAACTGTCTATAGCATGATATATTTCTCTACATAGTTATTTGTTATGTTTACTATTTTATGAAAGTCGCATTGTTTCGATGTATCCTTCACGAAATGAATAAAATGTGCTACAGTATTTCATGCAGTATTTCTTTGCTGGAATTGACAATTAGACCTAATGACTACCGTTATTTAATACAAACAATTGACTTCGATGTATAAAACCTTCCATATTCATGCATATTTTACCTCCTTGTTGCAGTATATTTTAAAATTTTGTCTGAATGTTGAAGGACTGATGTTTATTCTTAACTTGCGATTCCTCTACAAAATGAACTTGTTGCAATTAATTAATATCTGAATTTTGAAATTGAATAGTATCCATCATTTGAAAGAAATCTGATAATATATACTGGTTCATATTTTATATTTTTAGCTGGCTGTACATACAGTTGGACAACTTATCAAGGATTCAGTGCTCCAGGATTAACGCAACAAGGATCGGCAGGCACTTACACGAGAGAAACATGTCAACAAGCTTGTATTACTTCCACCACTTGTTTGAGCATTGATTATAACAATCTGGATAGAACATGCTGGCATGGAACTGCAGCTAATCCTTCGAGGACTGCGAATGCAGCTGTTGACCATTTCGATCTTACGAGAAGCTGCGGTAGGAATATGTGACTCTTAATATTATTAAGCCTGTATAAAATAATTTCTCAAACATTGTTGTATAATCTCAAAAATCTTTAAGCTTGAGTGAAATCATCATAAAGATAGTACATAAGTCTGAATTAATTTTGTTTACAAAATTATGTAATTGTATATCAGTTGTAATCTTATTTTTCGCGATCAATTGCTTCAAGGATAACATCATTTCGCTTTCAACTGATCTGGAGCATTCATTTGTTTTGTTGTTGTTTTGGAATGCCGATCACAATCATGTTCAGTTGTGAATCAAATCGATACATGTACAGGTGCATGCGCAACACCATGGTCCTCTTATCCGGGATCAAGTTCTAGTGGATTATCTCAGCAGGGTTCAGCTAACACGTACACTGAAGACACTTGTAAGCAAGCGTGCATTGATAGACCAGCCTGTCTCAGTGTTGATTATAACACTCAGGATAAAACTTGCTGGCACGGGACATCTGCTACTCCGTCTAGATCTCCAAGCTCCGTTGTGAACCATTACGATCTGAATCGTAGCTGCCGTAAGTTTTAGTATTTGACACAGTTAATATTTGTATAATTAGTAATTCGAACTTAATGTCGTTTTCATAATTCTTCTGTAATATTAAGTATAAATAATATAATTTGGCTGAAGCCAGTGGCGATGTCGTGTTATTCGACAGCGGATCAGTATGTGCGGGGTTCAAATTCTGGGCTCATCCGCCGTCACTGACATCGCTTTCGAGTGAGGAAACTGACGTTAAGATTAGCTTTATCAGACATTAAAACTGCATATACTTTACTTCCTAAGTAACTGAGTTTGAATTTTCAACTCAAACTTTTTATTAAGTATTCAAAACTAGTACTTTTTGCATACTATTATCATAAGTGAATCAATAACTATATAATAATATGCACTCAAATAGCATATTGCTGTAAGATTTTTCATATTATACCTAATTGTTCAAGTTAAGTCTACTAACTAAGTGCTAAATATTTTCTTGTTATAGTTGTTTCGTCAAAGGCCAACTTCAATTTGTGAATCAAATTTTGCAGTAGTCCTAAGCCTAATGCATAATATTAAACCTACTCATTTGGTGAGATTATAGTTTTACATGAATACTGCATATCTTGGATTTGAATTGTCTAAACCGTAACCTAGGTCGTTGCTAAACGTTAACATTATGTATTTTCAAATGAGCAACTATCGCCAATATTCCGCAAATTTATATCTAATATAATTACTATGAGCATATTAATTATAGTAATTTCAATATAATGAATAGTTTCAATAAGAAGAAATTTCTATTCTTATAACTTGTAAAGCAAAGTTTATGGTTTTTTGCTTTACTCTCAGATACAGGTCCGACTAAACTTTTGTGTCCAAATAGCTTACTATGTAAATGTGTTAGGTAACGTTATAAAACGTTATAAAATTTAAAATTGCTGTTGCTGATGTCTTGAATTCCATTTGACTATAAGGTGTGCTTTAGTTTTTTACATCCAACTTTACTTGTTTTCGAATCGTACATAGACACTTTCGAAACATTGAGCGGAACCTTGCTTAACCGTAATTGCTTATCATACATGTATGCGATCAGTTCTATCGGAAGATGGAAGAGTAAAATTCTTATTATCTGCTACTTTCTCATATTAAAATAATTTAGAGATTCTTAGGCCTATTTGATATAAAAATGTTCCATATGAATTTTTACCCTCTAATTTCGCTTTAATATCTACTACAAGAAATTTTGATATGCTTATCCATCAAACATTATCTATTCTCATAGTGTTTCGATGCCTTTTTCCAATTGTCCCAATTTTTGTATCAAATATAACTATTTACTACACGCCTCAAACATCTTAAACATATGAAGGTTTAGCATAGAAGTATTTTTATTTATCTTCATATTATTGTAATTATTTTCATATTTCAGTGCTGGGTACTCAGCAATCGACAACCATTTCTCAGTCAGTGACCGGATTTACCACAAATTGTATGTTTTGAATTTTCTAATAATGCAATTGTTTGAGACTTTTCTTTGAATTTATGAGCTTAACTACTGCTAATTTATTCTGTTTATCTTACAATGAAGAACTTCCATAACTATGATAGTAGCCTAGTTTGCTGCTTGTTCATTAGCCCTTTATGCAATATAACGAACAATGTAAGGCCATGATCCCATAATTTTCCAAATAATTTTTCAAACGCTATATAGTTTGGAATCATGCCAGAATATATTTAATTCTTCCATAGTAATACATCATCTGTTCCCCGTCGTGTAGTAAATCTATCAGAGCTTAACAGCATACATTAGTCGTTTAATCCGCAGGCTACTTATATAACTTCTGTTTTGTGCATCTATTTTATTTTTATTCCGGTATTTGAAAATTTATTTTTTAAAATAATTAAACAATTTCATTGGCGTTCATTCAGTTTGGGTTGCGAGAATGTGCTGAAGGTTTGCTTATAAAAGAGAAAGAGAACTATGTTTAATTTCAAATTTCCAACGATCAACAACTGGCAAACAATCAGCTACAAGTAAATGCAAAATAAATATAATCATTGAAAATAAAGCATACAATAGGTGCATAAAAGTAAAACAAATACAATGCATGAAGTAATGAAAGTAAAACAAACCCAATAGCCTACTATTCAATCGTATTCAATATCAATATTCAATATTCGTTTCCTTATTATCCTAATTAATTTAATTCATTATCTACTTGGCTTAGTACTTTCTGAAATTTCGAAGTCAAATTTGAATTTGTTTGATTTAATTTGTTTCATTTCATGAATTTTTTTCCTTTTTTCCATCGCATGCATATCTGAAATACTATTGACATGTGCACGAAGAAATAGGAAGACGAGTTGGTTAGGACACTTTCTAAGGGAAGAAAGTCTACTAAAAGAGTTCATAGAAGGCAGAATGGAAGAAACAAGAGGCAGAGGCAGACCAAGATGAGGAATGTTAGATGATTTTTAGATCCACCCATATGTGGACATAAGAGGAGAGGGCAAGATAGAGAAGATCGGAGGAGTTATATACCATGGAGGTGCTTGTAAGCAATGCAACAAGAGAAAGAGAGAGGCCTAGTTTGCTACCAGATATTTACCTTAATGCATTATTATTGCGTTTATGTATGAATATCTAGTTTTTTTCAGTAACTTTCACAAGGTTGCATAATCCTTTTGGTGTCTCTTAAAATTGCCTAATTAGGTTGATTACACTAAACACTGTAAAGTGAGGATATCATTTAGAACCTAAAGCTCCTTCTACATAATTTTACGGATGTTTCTGTTAGTAGTTAGTCTTATAGAAAACAAGTAACGTTAGTGCTACTTGTAACGGAGCCAATCATTAAGCTTATAAGTATGCTTTACTATAACATATGTACTTACACGTGTAATATGTATCGCTCTAGTGGCAGAGGTAAAATCATTACATTTGGACCACATCAAAGATTACAAGTCTAATCAAATAAAATGGGATATTAGCTTCGATATTGCGCTCTCTTTCACTCTTTCTCTCTATCTCTCTCTCACTCACTCTCTCTCCCTCTCTCTCTCTCTCTCTCTCTCTCTCTCTCTCTTTATTGCCTAATTGTTGTGCATTTTACTTTTGAAACTAATTCTTTGTTCGGGATTCTCTATGCAACACTTCATACGGATTTGTTAATAACTTCTCTAGCGCATCTTGTCTCAGTCTGTATTAAATTGTTTCCTCCTACATTTATCCTTCCACTACATCTCTCACAAGCCCATCTCCGTTATGTTGTCATTTCCAGCTTATAATTTAATTTAAATAGATTATTTAGACTTGAGCCTCTCTATATCTAAGAGACTGCATGCCAAAATTCTTGTCTCGAATTGTTAATTCACTTTAAATAATTTCAAATATCATCATCATCTTCTACCCTTAAATCCCAGTTTAGCCAGGGTCTGGATACGAATAGACTTTCTCAAATTCATTTGGTTAAGTTTTGTGGCAATTACTGGAGCCTAGACGCTCACCAGCCGAATGCCCTTTCTGTCGTTGGTATGGATCTCAGTGCGTTAGTCGCCTTCTACGACACGTGCAGTCACCGGTTGGTCAAATTCTGTAAACGACCCGGACACAACACGCGGAAAATAATTTCAAACACAGTTATTATTTTTTCATAACTACCATCTAGAATTTATCATTGGCTCGACAAATATTACTCTTATATTACATTTTTATATTTTCTATTCCAGCGGGTTGCACATATAGTTGGACAACTTATCAAGGATTCAGTGCACCAGGATTAACTCAACAAGGATCGGCAGGCACTTACACGAAAGAAACATGTCAACAAGCTTGCATTGCGTCCGCAACTTGTTTGAGTGTTGATTATAACAATTTGGATAGAACATGCTGGCATGGAACTACTGCAACTCCTTCGAGGGCTGCCAATTCAGCTGTTGATCATTTTGATCTCGCAAGAAACTGTGGTACTAATTTCAATTTTTCTAAATCTATATTCTAAGCACATTTCTTTTAAGATCATTATGCAGTTCATATTGAAGCACAAGTTTTATTTGTTATACTTTTTCACAGTTTAAAGTTCTTCTCTTCAATCGAGATAGTAAATATTTCAGCAGACCTAGCGCCCATTTGCCATCGGAGTTTCATGTAAATTAGTATTTGATATAAGGCTAACTATACTTTTCGTCCGAAATTATATATAAATAAAAATAAAAAGTCTAAACGAACAAAAGATGTTTGAACTAGTACCACAAAATTAACGTATCTAATATTTCGCCTACAAGTAAGAATTTTAAATTTGGCCAAGGGCCACTAAACCTTAAATACATAGTGTAATTTTAAAATTGTATCTCATGGTTTAAATTATGAGTCTTCACATGAAAAAGCTGGTAAAGCTAACGTTAACGTCTGTTTCCTCGCTCAAAAGCGATATCAGTTACGGGCGAGCCAAGGATTTGAACCCCGCCCATAATGATCCACGGTCGAGTATCTTACCGACATCGGTAATAGTATAACCTAACTAAAGAGCTACTCAGCAATTATTCCGCAATCTGCTAACTAAATTAAGATTGTAATTTAACTCAAATATCACTGGCATTCTATTAAAACTAATGTGCTTCTGAATTTCTAGCGGGTTGCACATACAGTTGGACAACATATCAAGGATTCAGTGCTCCAGGATTAACTCAACAAGGATCGGCAGGCACTTACACGAAAGAAACTTGTCAACAAGCTTGTATTGCATCTGCCACCTGTTTGAGTATTGACTACAACACTCAGGATAGGACTTGCTTTCATGGAACTACGGCAAATCCAACAAGAACTGCCAATTCTGCTGTAGAGCACCTGGATCTCACTAGAAACTGTGGTTCGGATAGATAAATTTTCAACACAATCGGATTATTGATTCGACTTTAGCAAGCGGATTAATAATTAATTATTGCTTAATGTGTAACACTTCACGAACAGTTGTACTCGCCAAAACATTCCAAGTTTGAGAATGGTTCTAATATAACATATAATTCGAATAACGAAACAAAATTCGTAAATTTTTTTTATCAGAATGGTGATCATATATTGTTTTCTTAAAACAATTATTGCTTTGTTTCAAAATTTTAGAATGTAGAAAAAATATCTGTTATAAGCCTACAATAAAATTGTAGTACTGTAATATTTTCATGGTTGTAGCCGCTGTGTTGTTATAAAAATTTGTGTAATTGGATTTGGTTGCAATTTTCAGGCACTTGCTCAACACCCTGGTCATCGTATCCTGGATCGAGTTCGAGTGGATTATCTCAGCAAGGTACAGCTAACACGTACACTGAGGACACTTGTAAGCAAGCGTGCATTGATAGACCAGCCTGTCTCAGTGTTGATTATAACACTCAGGATAAAACTTGCTGGCACGGGACATCTGCTAATCCTTCTAGATCTCCAAGCTCCGTTGTCAATCATTACGATCTGAATCGTAGCTGCTGTAAGTTTATATGCACTGTTTCGGATTAATATACTTTTAATCTTAATAAGAGAAAGTTTGACGCTTTCTAAGCAGTTTTCCTTTAGGCAAAAGAGGCGCATAACTTTGTGTTTCATTTTATACGAATATGTTTAAAATAGCCTTCAAAAATGCATTAATTTTATTGTCGTAATTGAATTGTCCTTCCATGGTTTGGCTTAAAGAGATTTGTAGTCGGAATGTGATCGCTGTAAGTTAACGTTAACTACATTATTCGATATTTAATGCAACGGTTTCATTTTTTTCACTTTTGTTTCTTATCACATCGCTTGTAATTTTTTGCATAAGCTGTGCACATAAATATTTTAAGCATTTGATGTTAGTTCAAAATATTTTCTCTTACTAGTACAATTAATGAATATTTCAGCTATTTAGTTTCTCATAAAGTGCTAATTTACTGAGTCATCGTCGAAAATGCAATTTATATTCCGCTTGTTTATAGAAAATTGTAGGCATATAACTTTCTCTGCAATCTATATCTTAAGAAATTTTGAAGTACTATTTGAAACTAACAGATAGTCACTACAATATGTCGAATTACCTGTATGAATGGCCCGTTATGATGGAATTACTAGCAGTCATCATTACTAAAATAGCATCTGATTATTTAGTAACATTGCGGAAGTTTAAAGTTTTCATTTAAAAATGGCATATAATATTCTTTCATGATTCAACCGACTCTCTAATTATTTTCGATTTGCAGTACAAGGAACGCAGCAATCGACAACCATTTCACAGACATTGACTACAGTCACATCGAATAGTATGTGTTTATATTTCTTAATGTTAAAAGTTTATTTAAATTGCAGGATCTAAGCAAGATGTCTAGTAGAGTGCTGTAAAAACGTAACTAGATTTACAACAAGTAGATACTTACAAATGCAAAGCATTACATGAAGAGTTAACAGTAGCTATAGCTAAATAATTCATGTTTTCTTATTTTGATGGTATCACTCAATATTTATTTGTATTTATCCATACGTTCTTGCAAAAGTTTGTCATCATAACTTTCTACAAAGCTTTACTTATATTTTTACAAATCTACAAATTTCGATTCTTCATTTAAGGACAGTTTTGAAGTCTAGAAATATGTATAGCTATCTATAATTATAGGCTACCTTTCTGTTTTGTGTTTTATTTATCAACTCTACATTTACATTCCTCAAACAATAAGAACAACTAAACATGAAGTTTACTAAATAAAATTTCATCAAATATTATAAATCCAGCCTTGCTATATTTTTAACTTTAATTTTTCAATCAATTTTTTCTCGATAATGGTCAGTCTGTAAAGTTTCAGTTATAAACAAGCAATATCAATGTAAATAATAAGTGAATCCTTAACTGTATCTTAACAGACTCGGCTATGCCTAATGAAATTAAAAATGATAACCCTTAGGCTAAGATAAGTTCAAATATGTTGACTAAGTCTAGTATTTTTAAGTAGGCCTATGCAATTATTAATTTGAATATTTTGATTGTGTACCTGACATACATAGTGCATTAGAACATCTATGTTTTCCAATATGCAAGTTACCGTAGTTCCATTGCATTTAAATTTAAATTGATTGGAGTAAACCTCTACAAACTGGTTTGAATTTAAGTTCCTTTGAACTTTGAAAAACATCGCTTTTGATCAATAATTTAGTTTAAAAACCTTCATCTTATTGCTAATGAAAAGAACTATCTCAAAATATATTCAAAAATGATGTATAGTCAAAATTAAAACATACTGAGTCAAGCCCTCACGTTCCTTTCTTGTGATAGAAGCAATCTAAAATCGCCGCCGATTGTTTTATAGGGACTTCCTGTGTCATATCTAAACTACGTCATCTTTCAACTTGAAAAGAAATTTTTAATAGTAATATAATCACCTGGCCAGGAGGCTACTTAGTTCTAAACTAGTTCTCTAATATGAAAACTTTATTTAAACTCCTATACTGTGAAACAATGTGACATTATTGCTTTTAGTAGGTTATTAGAATGGTTAATCCCTTATAATAATCTAATTATATACATGTATACTGCATTGCATATATATATACACGTATATATATATATATATATATATATATATATATATATATATATATATAGATGCAGTATATGTATATATTATGCACCATATATATATGTACACTATATGTAATATATATATATATATATATATATATATATATATATATATATATATATACAATGTATGCATGTGTATGTATGTGTACTATTGTTTCGATTATTACTTCTTTCATGTATCAAGAAAAAATGACGATTCTCTCATGTTTAGCAATCTTATATAACAAGTTAACAACTGCATAGTTAAATATGAGTACTATAATAGTATTGTTGTTATGAGTAGGCCCCAGTATACTTTACTGTTTAATGTTGTTTTCATTTACTTATATTTCTTTTTAGACATTTTGTAATTGTTGAATATGCTTGATTGAATATTCTTTTCTAGGAATGCATATATCCATATCAGTTTCACTAATTGCTAAAGGTTAGTACTGCCTATCTTTATCGGTAGTGCGATAACGACTAGGCCTGTACTAAAACTGTAACTTTCAACATGTTTCAGCGGGTTGCACATACAGTTGGACAACGTATCAAGGATTCAGTGCTCCAGGATTAACTCAACAAGGATCGGCAGGAACTTACACCAAAGAAACTTGTCAACAAGCTTGTATTAATTCTGCCACATGTTTGAGTATTGACTACAACAATCTGGATAGGACATGCTGGCATGGAACAACTGCAAATCCATCAAGAACTGCCAATTCTGCAGTTGATCACTTGGATCTCACCAGAAACTGTGGTATGAGCTAGTCAAAATAAAAGTGCATACAAGTTAAATGATAAGAATTTATTAATGAGTTCTGTAGTTTTTGAAATCTCTAAAGGTCATTTATAATTTGGACCAATACTATGTTCTCAGTATTATTAGGCCTAAATCAAGACGCCGAATGAAAATATTGGAATACATTTAGAATACCATATCGTTTCTAATATTTGTAACATAGTTATGCAAGTGATTGATGTTATCTTACGTTGCTAAACTAACTATGGTGTACTTCATATGTATAATTGTATGTTATCTGAGTTATTTAGTATTTACACATGATTTTGCTGCGTAGAATTTTAGTAAATTCGGTGATGCATTTGTTACTATAGATAAACATTATAAGCTGTAGTTAGACATTTTTCTCTAATGCACAAATTTAAAGAAATTATGTAATGTAGTCCATCTAACATTTATTGCTGAAGTTCACGATAGAACTCTGTCAATATCTCAATAAGGTATTACGAAAGTATATCGTTACACTCTAGAGCTTCTCACACTTATCCGCTTAGTATAGTTCTATTATACTTAGTATACTTATTTATCAAACCGGGCAATTTTAAATAGCTTCTTAAACGGTTTATAAATGTTAGTGAAGTAGAACAATCCATTGGTTGGAGCCATAAGAGCCTGCTGATCCGAAAATATAATATCTGACATTCGGATGCCGAGTTACATGTCTCATTTTTAAATAATGCAATTGATAATAGTGTTGATTTATTGTTTTTGTAAATGGGCATTGCTTTCCAAGGAAATTTGTTTTTTTTAGCTTATTTGTCATCCATATAGGATTTTCAATTTAATATCGGCCTAATTGAAGTTTAGACTCATCAAGTTACTGAAATTAATAAAATCAACGAATAATAAGTTTTAGAGTTTCTAACTTTGCCCGCTTTGATGAAGACGTAGGCTATACAGTAATTTGTTAGTAAAATCAAACCTTTGATCAGCACAGAAAGGCATTCTACAGGTTTTTGTTTTAATGTCGTGAATGTAGTCAATACTTTGTTATTAGTGTAACTATTATGTGACTAGCTTGTCATAAAATCCAAATAGTTTTTTAAAGAATACAATACTTGACTTTCAAAAGGTTCATGTTCTTCACCGTGGTCCTCTTATCCTGGATCAAGTTCTAGTGGATTATCTCAGCAGGGTTCAGCTAACACGTACACTGAAGACACTTGTAAGCAAGCGTGCATTGATAGACCAGCCTGTCTCAGTGTTGATTATAACACTCAGGATAAAACTTGCTGGCACGGGACATCTGCTAATCCTTCTAGATCTCCTAGCTCAGTTGTCAATCATTACGATCTGAATCGTAGCTGCTGTAAGTTCATTCTTCATTAAACATAGCGTAAATTTATAATTTGAAATTAAAATATCTCCTTTTCTCTTCATTAAAAACTTTTAATGTCAGACTTTTATACTTTCTACGGCTTTAAAATAGGACTAATTTTTAAAAATGTTTTTACTATTAATATTTACTTATAATGCTAATTGTTAGTTTAATAAGACTCTAATTGGTTATAAATTCGGACAAAATTTTGTTTATACGACTCGTTAATAATGAAAAGTGCCATACATATATTATATATATAAGAAGAATCAGAAGCAGAATATCATGCGCAGATTCCCCTAAGAATAATTCCAAATCAAACTGAATTTTATTGATGACTGAAAGATCCACGCATATATGGGCATGAAGAGGAAAGCGGAAGACAGAGAATAGGGGAGGCGTTATGTTCCATGTTCCATGGACCTGCCAGTAGGCAGTGCATCTGGATTTCTATATATATATATATATATATATATATATATATATATATATATATATATATATATATATATATATTCATGTATACATATTATATTGCATATATATAGATATATATATATATATATATATATATATATATATATATATATATATATATATACATGTATGTATACACAATATATAGATATACTATGTATATATACATGTGTATACATATATATGCATATATACGTATATATATATATGTATACATGTATATAGCCTATATATTTATTTATTTCTATGCGAACTGACTTAGAGGAATATTTAAATATCTTCGTTTCATGAGAGTTTCGAATATAATGTATATAATGTAGGCTACATTTCGCAAATACCCTGCTTAAAATATTAATTAATATTACGTATTTTCACAAAGCATTCTGTTATGTTGTTCAAATGCTTTCTTTCAAACTTTAGAAAGTTCTATTTTCTTAAATGTTCACCCATTCGAAATGATGTTACCAAAGTCATATTTGTTCTCAATTGTAATGACACTACTTTCACTGTGCTTCAGACGTAATTTACAAGTATATGTTATGAAAGTTAAACATAATCGTGCTTTTTAGCAATATTACATGTAAATAGAGAATCAATTACACACCCTGAGTCTTAACAAGTTAGACAATTGTTTACCAAATATTTTTTAATATTCTACCTTGTAATCCTTTCAATTGATGATTGCGGAGCTAAATTTATGTTCAAAGTGAGCATTTTAGTCTATTGCGTAATTATTGTAATACTTGTATTAGAATTTTAGAATATTAATATAAATCTAAAAAGCTAGCTAAGCTAAGGTTAATGTCAGTTTCCTCACTCGAAAGCGATATCAGTGACGAGTCATCCCAGGATTTGTATCCCGCACATACTGATCCGCGGTCGAGTATCTTACCGATGTTCCCACTGGCACCATCCCGTTAGTAATGCTAGAGTTTTAATTTCTTGTCAGTTATTTAAACTAATTTTATTATGCATATCCTTGTTACAGTGCAGGTAACTCAACAATCGACAACAATTACACTGCCGTCTTCCTCAATTACAACAAATCGTATGTGTTTCTGTTATATTTTCAAGACCGTTAACTACATGTAGGTGCCTGTTTGAAAACCCAAGAATTGTTAATTTAATAATTCACGTGGTCTCGATAGCGTATACTACTACTTCACCATAGCTTCTTGTTTTATCTCGCAATGTTTGTTTTCGTGTCAATTTTATTTCATTTAAGAATTTTACCAACAATCTTTTAATAGCTGTTTCGATTTCAACTTAGTACATTGACGGTATTTAGCTCAGTTCCAGACTCCAGCGCAGCATCCTCATTTCCATGGTGTGGAGGGGCTGTTCTTGCTTGACGGTTGCCGGCCAACATTCCGTACCATGTAACGCGACTGGTCTACTGACTGATTTATAGACTTTGGCCTTGTCGCATAGTGTTGAAGAATAGTAGGTTGGATAGAAAAATGTTGGCCATACGCATAGTAAGTGTCAATTCGGAAGACGTCCACGAATGCGGGAAATGGAAGCAGGCATGTCGACAAGCCGACGTTGCAGAAAGGCGGAATTTACGCTTATAAAAAGAAAAAGACGAACGATATTTAGCTCATCATTTACAGTATATAACTTCAATAATTCATTCTTTGCTCTTTAAAACTCGTAAAATAAATATCATCATCGGCCAGCTGACAGAACGTTAAAGTGCATGCAATTCTCTTCTAACTTAAAATATCATCAACGCATTATTTCTCAATCTGGTTTTCAGTCTATGGTCAGCCTGTACTGCCAATAGCCTGTTTAAAATGCATGCAGGATTTAGAGTTACGTGTATTTCCTGAATTAGCCTATAGCCCTTTGCCTTATTATTGCCAATAGCATGGTCTACCAGTTAGGCCAGGCAAAATTAATGGACTTATTATTTTGACGTTCAATCATTCAAAAGAAGCAAACCATGCTTTATCATTGAAAGGTAATTTAACCCTTACATCACCTTTGAATAATTAAGCATACATGTATAAATTCAGCTCAGTTTGCAGTAAATTTTAGCTTTTGTGACTTCTCGGATGGTCAAATTCTAATAGTCCCTTTTGATTTGAAATACTCTGCTACAGATTTTACATTTGAGGATTCCTTCGTTCTGAACCAAATGTCACGTCTTGCAATTACGCAGCTTTGTGTAGAATCTAGTTGTTTCTGTTAACATGAGGTTTCCTACAGAGTTTCAGTTGTAACTGTTTTGTCATATTACCTTTTCATATGGGCAGACAATTACCTAATATAATATTTTCACTTCTAAAATTATGCTAATTCTTCATTGTAGACTGTGTAAAATAAATCTAGAATGCATATCAATATACTTTCTGAATTGAAAGTTAGTTATTATTAGTGATATACTTTAATTCCAAAACTTAGTGCTCCATGGTTATTAGATCTACTTGTTTCTCTATCAGACTCTCTCTCCCATAGTGCATTGCCTACTGGCAGGTCCATGGTATATAACGCCTTCACGCTTCTCTGTCTTCCGCTTTCCTCTTCATTTCCACATGTGACTGGAACTTTAAATCATTTAACGTTCCTAATCTCGGCCTCCTTCTGCCTCTATTTCCTTCCATTCTGCCTCTATAACCTCTGGTAGTAGACTTCCCCCCTAGAATACGTCCAATTCAAACCTTCTTCCCATTTCCTAATACATTTATCAACTGTCAAATGTATTTCATAATACATTTATCTCGACCATGGATCAGTATGTGCGGGGTTTAAATCCCTAGCTCGCCTGTCACTGACATAGCTTTAGAGTGAAGAAGCTGACGTTAACCTTAGCTTTACCAGCTTTACCTGTCTATTTGTACCAAGTTTCTCCAGAGCTTCCTCATTTGTAACCCTTTGAGTCCAGTTAGTCCTTTCAATTCTTCTCCATATCCACATTTCCAATGACTCTAGGTTCCTGATATCTTCCTTCCTTAAGGTCCAAGTTTCACATTCATATAATAGCTTGGCTCAAACCAAGGTTTTGACTGTCTTTACCTTTGTGTCTTTCTTTAGATTTTTTTGTTAACAAGGGGCGGATCCAGGAATTTTTTAAGGGCGGTCCGAAATGTCTTTTGGAGAGTACACATTTTTTGCCTACGCCCCGCCTTCTTCAGGACATGGGACGCAAGCAGAAAAATGCTGTGAGGGGGTGGGGGAGAGGCTCATTATTTTACTACTGCATTCGGCTCATACAGTGTAACATCGTATGTTACCCCCTCCCCCAATCATACCCGTACTAAAGTCAGAGGAAAACCTCAAATGCTTAAAATCCTACATTTGTTTTAGAAAAAAGTGGGATAGAAGGGGGTTTAAGCCGCTCCCAACCAAGGCTGTTTGCACCAGTGCTCCGAGACAGAGTTCACATTTTTACTTACACCCTTTTTTCATCTAATACAGTGGTTTAAGTGAAAATTGAGAGCTAGTGAAACAGTCAACATTTTTCGGGCCCCCCTTCCTTTATACTGGCCTCCTAGTATATTAAATATATTGGCCTCCTAGTATATTAAATATTAAACATACTTGAAATAAATCGAGCGAATGGATACTGAGTTCCCTCTCGCACCCTACCCCCAAACCACTGCCCTTACCAACATATTTACACATCGAAATTGCCATAGAAACAATTAAAATACAATTTAAACATTTTTATCGGCGGACCTAAGGGGGGGCGGGCCCCCCTGGATTCGTCACTGCTATTAACAATTCTTTCCTATTACCAAAGGCCTCTTTTGCTTGTGTAATCCTACTACATATTTCATTCTCGCATTTCCCATCATCGGTTAAAGTGTGACCCAAATATTTGAAAATACTTACCTGCTCCAATTTCGTACCATTTTTTGTGATATTAACTTCCCCTTTACTATAGGACACTCTCATCACGTTTGTCTTTTGATGATAATCTTCATGCCATATTTCAATGCCTTATCATTCAGACCATCCATTATCTTCTGAAGAATTGGATGGAACATTGGAACATTGGACCCGCTACTATTCCTTGGTCACCTGCAAATCTTACATCTTGTTATAATTTTCCTCCAATTTTTATTCCTTCTTCCATGTCTTCCATGGCTTCCTCCATCATTGCTTCAGCGTAAAAGTTAAATAGCGGCGTAGAAATCTACAGCCTTGTCTTACTCCACGTCCTATTTCATCTTCTTCTGAGCATTCTTGTAGGGTTTTGATTATTGCTCTTTAATTCATGTAGGCCTACAAGTTTAAAATTTGTCCTCTTTCTCTCCCGTCAATTCCTATTCTATTCACGATATTCATCATCGTTATCCAATCAACCCTGTCAAAGGCATTCTCAAAGTCCACAAAGCATAAAAAACGTCATTTCCATATTCTAAACTTCTTTCATAAGGGACCCGCATTATCACTATTGATTCTCTTATGCTTCTCTAGGACAATCTGCATTAATTTAGCAAAACGAGGTTAAAAATATTGTTATTTTATCTTTTGTTGAAGTCAATTAGATTATAATAAATTCATTTGTTTTCAATATTTATAGCGAGTTGCACATATAGCTGGGCAACTTATCAAGGATTCAGTGCTCCAGGATTAACTCAACAAGGATCGGCAGGCACTTACACGAGAGAAACATGTCAACAAGCCTGCATTGCGTCCGCAACTTGTTTGAGTGTTGATTATAACAATCTGGATAGGACATGCTGGCATGGAACTACTGCAAATCCAACAAGAACTGCCAATTCAGCAATTGATCATTTTGACCTCACACGAAATTGTGGTATGAAAAAATTAATTGATTAATTGACAACGGATACAGACCTTAAAAAATAATATCATTTGTTTAGATTTTCAACTCCATTGCAATATTCATTTATAATTAATATATTACGGTTTTATTTGACGCGATATTGCAGATTGGATTCTTAATTTAGAACAATCTCTAACAACTTCTAATGGCACCACCTCGAAAAAAGGCATCAATTTGAAAAAAATCTCGAATAGTTTATTTCGCTTCATTCATTGAATGTAGTTAATGCCATAACAACATTATTAGTAATCTTAATTTCATTGATGGTTTATGAGTAATTAGAAGTTCAATTAGCCTAATTAAATTTGGCAGCCTAAACTTTATGTAGTTGCAAACTTTTATCCATCACACTAATTTTTCATTTTCAAAGAACCTTTTTTCTCTAAACACTCGATTTGAAGAATAAATTTGCTACTTAGTCATAGCCTTATGTCTTAATTCAAATTATCGCACCGCCACTTAATATTGACATGCGGATTTCTCATTATGCATACACAAATGTTTCACAACTGGAATTATTCAAAGGTACGTGATATAAATACACCAAGCTTTTATATTTCACGTGGTTACTGTATTCAATGAGGGTTTGTATGCTTCATATTGCTGCAGGGTAGTTTAGCGTTCAATATTTCTCAGCAAAATCAATAGTCAACTACTGCGAACATATTTATTAATTATTTATTTTCTAGCTGCTTGCACATATAACTGGACAACATATCAAGGATTCAGTGCACCAGGATTAACTCAACAAGGATCAGCGGGCACTTATACGAAAGAAACATGTCAACAAGCTTGCATTACTTCCGCCACTTGTTTGAGTATTGACTACAACAATCTGGATAGGACATGCTGGCATGGAACAACTGCAAATCCATCAAGAACTGCCAATTCTGCAGTTGATCACTTGGACCTTACAAGAAGCTGTAGTAAGAATAATTCAATTTGTAAGATGTCAAAACATTGTAATTAATTCTGCAAGTTTCACTAACTAATGTCTGAACGATAATTAGCTCAAAGTGGAAATGAATTAAAATTAAGGAAGACCGGGAGATTAATTAAGGATTATCAATACCCATTTACATTCCGCGACCAATTCTTTTCGATTCGCTTCATTATATATCACTGAATTATACTGCCGCTGATTTAGCTTTACCGACGGATCGTTTTTATTGAAGTCACTAGTTAGTCTTGGAATTTCTGCATGAATGTTGCAGCGTAACATTTTTACTAAGAAAAAACTATAAGCTTCGCAATAACCTATGTACTCTAACCACCCTAAAAGTGCCTGTATATTGTCGCATAGATTCATGATCCACCGATAGTTCTTTGCTTGAGCATCATGACAAAAGTCCCCTACGCTCTCTAAATTTGAAACAGTTAGATTTTGTGTTTGATGGGCGGTGAAAATATATTTTAATCTTGGCTGGACACCATCAAACCAACTGAAGGAAGCGTTGAAGGATCTGCAAGTTTATTTAAATATTGCAGTCATGAATTCAATATTGTAGGTAGACACTCCGCAAAGTTACTTCGTTAGTAATTTCTTCATTAGATGATCAATGCACTTTTTCAGGGTCATCCAAATTCGGATTATGATATTGGTTTTATTGGGTAAATAAAAATTTAAAAACGCAGTTAGGATGCCAACTGTAAAACAAACTCGACCTGTATTGAACTATTTCGATGAAATATGGAGTATCCTAAGTCGTTAGAATTTGGCCAGGAAGGGGTACTAAAATTTATATGATAGACTTCCTATGTAGAAGTTCTCTAAGTATATCTTTTGAGTGTAATGTAGCAGGTATTTCCAATATTAAAATACTCATATTAATTTGTGTACCAACATCATCTTTTAATAGTAACCTATGGTGATCTTCACAAAAACAAAATAAGTAGGCTGACATGTGCATCTTATCATCTCCAGCTGGCCGTTATTTATTTTTCCTTTTTTATATATCGAATGGAATATCTTTTAAGCATTCATCTTTAGGTAATTTAATTAAAATCTCATAATTCAAATATTAAACAAAGCAGATTATGATTGCAATTATCAGGCACATGTGCAACACCGTGGTCATCCTATCCTGGATCGAGTTCTAGTGGATTATCTCAGCAGGGTTCAGCTAACACGTACACTGAAGACTCTTGTAAGCAAGCGTGCATTGATAGACCAGCCTGTCTCAGTGTTGATTATAACACTCAGGATAAAACTTGCTGGCACGGGACATCGGCTAATCCTTCTAGATCTCCAAGCTCAGTCGTGAACCACTACGACCTAGATCGCAGTTGCCGTAAGCTACACGTTAATAATTTAATCAGAATTTTAAATTTTAAATTTATGAGCACATTTTATGCAGTTTATTAATTTTTTAGTATGTTATAATTGTTATATTGCTGGAAGCTCAAATATACCAATACACATATATGATATTTTGCTAAGAGAGCTAATTCTTCAAATAAATCTTATTTCTCAAAGTTCAATATTTTAACACAACCACGTACGAGTAGCCTATATAGTATTTTTGCAATTTTAATTTTCATCCATTATTTACATTCAGATATAGCAGTCCAGATTGGGGCACATCAAATATTCCACGGAATTTACACTTAAATAGAAAATGATCAATTGAGAAGCTGGCCTACTGGTCTATACCATGGATGCATATAGTAGGCTTTATTATTAAAAACGTAATTCATACTTTGAGGTAAACAGAAAGTAAATTGAAAGTTATAATAAAGAAGTAGATTATCGAAGTTTAATGCTACGATGGTCGTAGAAATTAACGAACTTTATTAATGAGGTTTACATGTTTTAATAAATTAAAATTACTTTTTTACATAATTTGCGAAAATAATCAAGAGGTAACTTGGCCTAATTACTTATAGTCCTAATATCTTAATTTAATGCAATCTTTAGTTTTTCATGTAACAAAGGATTTGCATAAAATATATTTTGAGTTTTGGGCTTTAAAATTTGATATTGTCATCTATTTTGTAATTCAATTTCACACACTTGAGTAATCTCTCATGCTGAATTAAAAAGAAGGGAATAAAAATATTGATTTATTATATCTTTCTGTTCTAAGATAGTATGCTCGTGACGGTTCGGCTGATATTTGAATCCGTGTTGATGGTACGGTGTAATAACAACTCTTCCATCAAAGTAGTAGGCTACAGAGAGATAGAAGCGTCAATATCTTACATTTCTAATTAATTTAGGTTTCGAAATTTTGAACATAATATTAATAACATATATTTTTTGAAAATTGACAAAACGAGATCCATATCGTAATATAGTATATGACTAAGAAATATCTAAAAATTTCAGAGTCATAGCTTTGAATTAAAATCATATCATTCAGTTATAGTTTCAAACAATTCTGCCACAATAATATCATTGCAGTGTCTGGATCTCAGGGATCTACGGCCATCACCCAACCAACGACAATAGTCACCACAAATCGTAAGTTAAACATTTTTTATAGCCTATAAAATTAATGCAAATGCCTTCTAAGGTTTCACTTAGACATTTTGATAACTTAGCACAAGTTGATGTCTTAGTTAATGAATCATATTTCTTTAGTTCTTCAATTAGTGCTCCACACACACATACACGCATACACACATGTTATATATATATATATATATATATATATATATATATATATATATATACACACACGTTATATACATCTTTATAAATATACTGTATGTATATATATATACATGTATATATATATATAATATATATATACATTATATGCATATATTAATATATAATTATCTATATACACGTACAGTGTATACAACTACAATAATTTATTACTATATATTTCCGTTAAAAATCTGACAAACCGCAGACAGACTATTCATTGTATATATATATATATATATATATATATATATATATATATATATATATATATATATCTATATATATATATATATATATATATATATAGGCTACAGTTTACTGTAAATATATGCAATTTATTCATACATACAAATATATATACATATGTATATCATTTTTAAGTTGGTTTTCTAATATATATTTGATGCAGACTACCAAGCACTAAAGCTCAAGTTGCTCCATAGTTTAGAAATGTTGACTCCTCAATTGCAGCCGGCGCCGATTTCAGAGTAACTTTTCACCATCTGGGATTTTTCATTAAAAGCTATCAAACGCGGTCTTATAAGGTGGTCGGCCAACCATGTACTAACCGAGGCCGACTTAACTTTACTTTTACTATTGATGCGCAACTAAACCAGGTGTGCTAAGTCCCGCCGTTAATGAGCTAAATCCTTCCCTTGAAATTGTTTTCATACAATTTGATTACTTGACTTAAATAAATGTTATTTTGATGTTTTCAGCTGGTTGCACATACACTTGGGCCACTTATCAAGGATTCAGTGCACCAGGATTAACTCAACAAGGATCGGCAGGCACGTACACCAAAGAGACTTGTCAACAAGCCTGCATTACTTCTGCCACATGTTTGAGTATTGACTTCAACAATCTGGATAGAACATGCTGGCATGGAACTACTGCTAATCCTTCGAGGGCTGCCAATGCAGCTGTGGACCACTTGGATCTCACTAGAAACTGCGGTAATATGATACATGTCTATGTTGTTAAATTCAAAATGTTTTGACTAATTATCAAGACTGCTCAGTAATTATTAGTATTAGTTGTAGTTGATAATATATAAGCCATTCCTGAAACATTCCAGGGATACTACGAAGACACTTTCTACTAGGTACGCATAAAGTTGAAACAACTATTGGGGCTTTTCAGTAGTTGCTTAAACTCCATGCCTGACCACCAGTAGAAAGTGTTTTTGTAATATCCCAGCAACGTTACATGACTGGATTATTTTCACCAAATCAAAAATAAAAATATTTCTTAAATCAAACCGATGCCACGATATGGGTTTCCTCGTTCCATTACTAGACAGACCTAAATATCTTCCAGCATTTTGTTATGGAAATGGTTGTCTGATTTACATTGTCACTATAACTTTTTGCATTGTGCAACATATTAATTTATTTGAAAGGTTCTTGCGCAACACCGTGGTCCTCTTATCCAGGATCAAGCTCTAGTGGATTATCTCAGCAGGGTTCAGCTAACACGTACACTGAAGACACTTGTAAGCAAGCGTGCATTGATAGACCAGCCTGTCTCAGTGTTGATTATAACACTCAGGATAAAACTTGCTGGCACGGGACATCTGCTAATCCTTCTAGATCTCCAAGCTCAGTCGTGAACCACTACGATCTGAATCGCAGCTGCTGTAAGTTCATATTTTTATGCAGAGATTGAATAACTAAAAAGTTAAAATAGCAATCATTTCATTTAATGTACATTATCTAAATTCCATTTTAACAAACTTGGTAAAATATTTTTAGATGTCTTTAATAGTAAGATATAAACACAGAAATATACTACATAAATTTTAGTACATTAAATATGCCTAAGTGTATGCCGCATTTTGCGTGCTGATTCAGATCCGAAATATTCTGGGCAACAAAATAAAATATTTAGTTTTGCTAAATTGTAGTCAAATGCAATGGTGATTGATTTCGTTACTAGGCTTTGCAATTCATCAAAAGATATTTACATAGATTATATAATACAAAATTTTGACAATCCTTCTTGCTGTATCTCTTTGCAATTATATAGTCTCTACAAATATTCTTCTTTTACTGTAGCATTTAACTTTGATTCGCAAGTCCAGTAAATTTTGGACAAATTTTAGTATAATCCTTTTATCAAATTTAAATATTTTTTCAAAGTCAACTCATAGGCGTTTTAATTGTACTAGGCTCATTGGATTTTCAAACTATTATTTTTATATTAAAATTACAGTACAGGGAACTCAGCCATCGACAACCGTAACTCAACCTGCGACAACTGTTACCCCAAATAGTATGTATAATTAATATTGTCCACGAAGTTCCATTTTGCAGACAGAATGAAAACTATTATATTATTTTTTCTGATAACTGTTATGTTTCATTAAACTCTCGGTAATGTTAATTTGTTTTATTAATACATTGCTACTCTTATCTCATAAATAGATTAAATAGATTATTTAGACTTGAGCCTCTTTATATCTAAGAGACTGCGTGCCAAAATTCTTGTCTCGAATTGTTAATTCACTTTAAATAATTTCAAATATCGTCATCATCTTCTACCCTTAAATCCCAGTTTAGCCAGGGTCTGGATACGAATAGACTTTCTCAAATTCATTTGGTTAAGTTTTGTGGCAATTACTGGAGCCTAGACGCTCACCAGCCGAATGCCCTTTCTGTCGTTGGTATGGATCTCAGTGCGTTAGTCGCCTTCTACGACACGTGCAGTCACCGGTTGGTCAAATTCTGTAAACGACCCGGACACAACACGCGGAAAATAATTTCAAACACAGTTATTATTTTTTCATAACTACCATCTAGAATTTATCATTGGCTCGACAAATATTACTCTTATATTACATTTTTATATTTTCTATTCCAGCGGGTTGCACATATAGTTGGACAACTTATCAAGGATTCAGTGCACCAGGATTAACTCAACAAGGATCGGCAGGCACTTACACGAAAGAAACATGTCAACAAGCTTGCATTGCGTCCGCAACTTGTTTGAGTGTTGATTATAACAATTTGGATAGAACATGCTGGCATGGAACTACTGCAACTCCTTCGAGGGCTGCCAATTCAGCTGTTGATCATTTTGATCTCGCAAGAAACTGTGGTACTAATTTCAATTTTTCTAAATCTATATTCTAAGCACATTTCTTTTAAGATCATTATGCAGTTCATATTGAAGCACAAGTTTTATTTGTTATACTTTTTCACAGTTTAAAGTTCTTCTCTTCAATCGAGATAGTAAATATTTCAGCAGACCTAGCGCCCATTTGCCATCGGAGTTTCATGTAAATTAGTATTTGATATAAGGCTAACTATACTTTTCGTCCGAAATTATATATAAATAAAAATAAAAAGTCTAAACGAACAAAAGATGTTTGAACTAGTACCACAAAATTAACGTATCTAATATTTCGCCTACAAGTAAGAATTTTAAATTTGGCCAAGGGCCACTAAACCTTAAATACATAGTGTAATTTTAAAATTGTATCTCATGGTTTAAATTATGAGTCTTCACATGAAAAAGCTGGTAAAGCTAACGTTAACGTCTGTTTCCTCGCTCAAAAGCGATATCAGTTACGGGCGAGCCAAGGATTTGAACCCCGCCCATAATGATCCACGGTCGAGTATCTTACCGACATCGGTAATAGTATAACCTAACTAAAGAGCTACTCAGCAATTATTCCGCAATCTGCTAACTAAATTAAGATTGTAATTTAACTCAAATATCACTGGCATTCTATTAAAACTAATGTGCTTCTGAATTTCTAGCGGGTTGCACATACAGTTGGACAACATATCAAGGATTCAGTGCTCCAGGATTAACTCAACAAGGATCGGCAGGCACTTACACGAAAGAAACTTGTCAACAAGCTTGTATTGCATCTGCCACCTGTTTGAGTATTGACTACAACACTCAGGATAGGACTTGCTTTCATGGAACTACGGCAAATCCAACAAGAACTGCCAATTCTGCTGTAGAGCACCTGGATCTCACTAGAAACTGTGGTTCGGATAGATAAATTTTCAACACAATCGGATTATTGATTCGACTTTAGCAAGCGGATTAATAATTAATTATTGCTTAATGTGTAACACTTCACGAACAGTTGTACTCGCCAAAACATTCCAAGTTTGAGAATGGTTCTAATATAACATATAATTCGAATAACGAAACAAAATTCGTAAATTTTTTTTATCAGAATGGTGATCATATATTGTTTTCTTAAAACAATTATTGCTTTGTTTCAAAATTTAAAAAAAAAAAAAAAATATCTGTTATAAGCCTACAATAAAATTGTAGTACTGTAATATTTTCATGGTTGTAGCCGCTGTGTTGTTATAAAAATTTGTGTAATTGGATTTGGTTGCAATTTTCAGGCACTTGCTCAACACCCTGGTCATCGTATCCTGGATCGAGTTCGAGTGGATTATCTCAGCAGGGTACAGCTAACACGTACACTGAGGACACTTGTAAGCAAGCGTGCATTGATAGACCAGCCTGTCTCAGTGTTGATTATAACACTCAGGATAGAACTTGCTGGCACGGGACATCTGCTAATCCTTCTAGATCTCCAAGCTCAGTTGTCAATCATTTCGATCTGAATCGTAGCTGTCGTAAGTTACAAACTACTAATTAATAACTTTTACAAAACCTTGATTTAGAAAAGAATTAATTGGAGACCGATCAAAAATCGCTTTAAAATAGGCCTAAGTTTACGCCGCACTTTGCTTCATGATTCAGATAATAAATATTCTGGGCAACAATAAAATATATATTTTGCTAAATGGTAGTCAAATGCAATCATGATTGTTTCGTTACTAAATAGTTGGCTTTGCAATTCATCAGTTGCTAATTACCTAAATTTTATCATACAAACTATTGACAATCCTTCTTGCTGTATCTCTTAGCAACTTTATTTAAATTTGTACAAATATTCCTCTTTTACGGTAACAATTGACCTTTATTCCATAGTACAATTATTTTTGGACAAATTTTTATTATATTCCTATTATCAAACTTTAAGAGAAATTATATCCTAAGCTCACAGGTGTTCTAATTGTAGTATGCTCAATATATTTTCAAACTATTGTTTTGATATTAAAATTACAGTACAGGGAACTCAGTCATCGACAACCGTAACTCAGCCTTCGACAACTGTTACACCAAATAGTATGTATAATTAATATTGTCTACTAATTTCTATTTTGCGGTCCGAATACAATAAAATTTAAACAGTATTATATAAATTTTTCTGAAAACTATAATGTTTCATTTACCTCTTACTATTGTTAACAAATTTTATGAATGCATTAGTAATATTATTTCATTAGGCCTACATACGTGGATATAGCCGGTAGCTTGTTGCATTTTGTTCGCTCATGGATCAGTATGTGCAGCAATCAAACCCAGTGCTCTCCCCGTCATTGACTTGCTTTGCTATCTAGCATGAAACTGACGGTAAACTTGAAATCAGTTTTTTGCGGCTCCGCTATTTCAACATCAAAGCGATTTAGAGATAACACCGTTAATATTATAGCGAGCACTTTGTTCTCTAATCTGGGCCCATGACATTAATTTACAGTTCACTACAAGGTGCCAATCAGAAATCCAGATTAGCTTTCACACAAGGGTAACCTAAAGCAATATAGATTTACGTGTTGGCCTCAATTTACAATCTATGGAGAGGTTAGACAGAAACCCCATCATCAGCCTTTGAAACTGTTCCTATGAAACAAATGTCCAATGAAAGGAAGTGAAAGTGTGACTAAATAAGTAGAGAGAATTCCGGATTTATAACTGTATTTTGAAACGAGCACTTTTGCATATTATTCATTTCAATTTATTATTTAGGTATTTATTTTCATAGTTTTTAGTTATAATTTTCCATCTGCTCTTGGTTCATTTCCAAGTCGTCAATTTTGTTGCTCATTCGAAATTAAGATATGTTCATCGAGTTATTTGTTCTCTAAGTCTATTAATAATTCACAATAAATTTTTATTAATAAGATTAGAGCTACCTCTATTCCAATTACTTTTGCAAATTTTGAATAAAAATTCCCTTTGTTAAATTGGTGACCATTATTTTCTCATCTCACTTGTACTAAAAATCAAAAGTCGCTATTTTTTGTTTTTAATCATTATCTTATAATATCGAAACTGAAGTAATAGGGTTGACAAAATTATATTACTATTTATTCTTTTCGCGGTTTTACTATACATCCATCATTGTGGTTTTCTTCATTTCCTCTCAAGTCAATTTAATAGGATCATTTAATATTCGTTGTTTGACATTAATAACACTTAAATTGCTTACCATTTTATTGCAAATTACGACGGAATTAAATAATTTCTATTTTACTTTTCATATAATTTGCTAACGATTAGTGCAATTGATTTTGATTATAATTTTTGCGAAATTATTCAACATACCAAAATTATATTAATTTTTCATATTAGTCCAATATTTATCATTTTGTTGAGAATTTAACATATCATTATCTTGCTGTAAATCACTAAACTTCACAATACCTGTAGTTCCAACATTCATTTATGATTGAATGTTATATCCATAGGTAATTAAAAATTTATTTACAAAGTTAGCTGATCGTTGTCATTATAACAAATTTTCAGCGGGTTGCACATACAGTTGGACAACATATCAAGGATTCAGTGCTCCAGGACTAACTCAACAAGGATCGGCAGGCACTTACACGAAAGAAACATGTCAACAAGCCTGCATTGCATCTGCCACGTGTTTGAGTATTGACTACAACACTCAGGATAGGACTTGCTTTCACGGAACTACTGCAAATCCTACAAGAACTACCAATTCTGCAGTGGACCATTTAGATCTTACAAGAAATTGTGGTATGATAAATCATGCAGCAATTTAATGCTATAATTGAATATAGCAATGAAATATTGCATTAGTTATTGAAAACACAAACTTGCAGAAGAAAATGGCTTTCTAGAACTAATTGCAAATCAGATTTAAAAACGCAATATCTTAATTATTTCATTGATTTTTTAAAGAGATTTTCGGGATGTTAAGAGTATACACGTAAATGTCAATTTGCTGTCATAGACTTGATAGATTCTCAAGACTCCTTTGCCTGTATCAGGTGTAAATTTTGGAATTATTTTAAAAAGTTATTGCCATAACTAATACTAATGATGTTTGAGAAGGTACTTTAGGAAATAATTGGTACTTTAGTTATATATGCTTACTATCTTTATTTTCTTCATGTTGATTTATGTTGTGTTTGATTTTTATTGTGTTTCTTACTGCCATGTATTTGGCGAAATAAAGATTGTATAGCAAATATAATTATTATTAGTTATTGATACCACAAACGTACAGAAGAAGCGATTTTCTCAAATTAATTGCAAAGCAGATTTTAAAAGGCAATAGCTTAATGATGTCATTGATTTTTTATAAAGACCAATGTAATGTTTCCAGTATGCAAATAAATGTCAATTTGCTTTCATAGACTTGATAGATTTGTAAAAAAAAGCTTTCCCCATATTGTATATACATGTAAAATTAAAAGTAGGCTTATTAGTTCGTACAACGTTTGAATTTAAAAAGTTAAATATCAAAACACTGCGTCATTAATTGTTTAAAGGTTCTTGCGCAACACCGTGGTCCTCTTATCCGGGATCAAGTTCTAGTGGATTATCACAGCAGGGTTCAGCTAACACGTACACTGAAGACACTTGTAAGCAAGCGTGCATTGATAGACCAGCCTGTCTCAGTGTTGATTATAACACTCAGGATAAAACTTGTTGGCACGGGACATCTGCTACTCCTTCTAGATCTCCAAGCTCAGTCGTGAACCACTACGATCTGAACCGTAGCTGTCGTAAGTTACAAACTGTAAATTAATAACTTTACAAAACTTTTATTTTAAATGGGATTAATTAGAGATCGACCAAAAGTCGCTTTCGGTTTCGTTTCGATGCCGAAAACAGCCATTTTTAACTTTCGGTGACCTTTCGTTTACTGGCGAATGCAAGACTGCTCTTTCGGATTTCTCTCGGTTTCGTCCGAGAATGATCATGACTTTCGATTGAAAACAGAACTCTTTAATATATTTGCTAATCCTATTTAATTTATTCAATTCCTACTTAACATTTGCATTTATGTGTTAAGTTTGTGATTAATTGAACGTACTCTAACTCTGGGCAAATCCGTTTTTAACTTAATGTAGTAGCTACATGTATAACGCAGTTGTGGACAATTTTCAGAACAGCAGCTAGAGCTCACGGCAGCTCTCGTCTCAGCTCCTGCAATTAAGTTAATTAAGCACTTAAAAGCAGTGTCGATAGTATGAAATAAACACTTACACTTAGCACTGATACGATTCTGAAAGTAGCGACTAAATAGACAATAATCTGAAATCTGAATCTGAAACTGAAAGAATCTGAAAGTGGAGATATTACAGATAGAAATAAAATACCATTACCGCTCTTGGCGAGCACTTCTTAGCTTATATTGTTGGCGTTTGTTGTTGTAATGTACATACATGTATGTCTTGAAAATCTTTCGGTTTTGCTTTCGACCGAAAGGTGCGTTAATCTTTCGGTTTCGGTTTCGGTTTTGGCCGAAAAGTAATTTTAACTTTTGCTATGTTTTCCGCTTCAGCCAAAGCCTAAATTTTACTTTCGGTCTGACTCTAAAATTATTATTTTATGCTACAAGTTACAGCATTGGATTTAATTCTCTCCTAATCAAAATTGTGAATATTCATTCACTTATCTAAAATAATTTGTTTCCGAGGTCATCAGTTGCAATCAAATTGTGATACCCATAAGACATTTATAATGATTTTAACACCAGTGTCTACCTTAGTAGGTCTACAAGACTATGGCTTTTTGCAATAATTAATAAAAATTGCGTTAAATTCTAAGATATTATTATATATTATAAACTAACACATATATATTATATTATAAACTATATTATTTATATTATAAACTATTATAACTATTATAACCAGTATAACTATTTAACTATTATAACTATTATTAATTACTATTATTATAACTATTATATAATTATTATTATTATATTATTATTATTATATTTTTATTATTATATTATTATTATTACTATATTATTTTTATAGCAACGAATTTGTCATATCTAAAACTGTGTAGCAATTGAAATTCAATTAAATATTGGCTAATTGTATGATCTCTAGTGAAAAGCTAATAATTGTACAGTCTGTGGATATTTAAATTGTTTTTGGATTCAGTGTAGAATGCGTGTCGTGCCACGAGTTCAATAGAGCAGGTACAATGCTTACAATTAAGTAGCATAATCTTTAAGTCCCACCGTGTAATATACATTTATAATATAGGCCTACATTTAAAATTCGTATACGTATTTTAAAACTGGGTAACGTCTCATGCACACTGAATGAATAATTTGTTAACTCAAATAATATAGTATAATTTATAATTGGATTCAAATATATTTTTAATTGAATCACTATCACATCACACAATCATATTCCTATATATTTTGAAGATTTATTAATATACTGAATCTTAGCCTATTGTATATTTTTAATATGGTAAGCCTATATCAAATAATTGCAAAATATGCATAGGGGCCTATGCTATCAGTCTTTAAATGCTATTTTAATATTCATTTTGCAGTATCGGGAAGTCAGCAATCGTCAACCAACAATCCGCAATCCACAAACGCTACCTCTAACCGTATGATTTTTCTAGTTGAATAATGCTATCCATCGCTTGATGCTTGTGGAAATGTCAATAAAAATATAGTTGGGAAATATGAGATATTTAGCAATTCGTTGACTTGCTTTCGCTATTGATGATTATCGCTACAGAAATGTAATTGCTGATTGCTATATTTTAGCATTCACCAATGAGTAGCTTAGGAATTATTTATAGACCTACTTGACCCATATAGGCATATTTTATAGGCAGATTTGCACATATGGGACTAGTGTATTTTATTGACATATGTATTTTATTCTTTCATAATACTTTATTTCTTGCACATTTTATTGGCATATATATTTTATTCTTTCATATTATCTTAATTCTTGGCACAAACTGTATATTTTGATTGGCACATACTCGTATATTTCATTCTTTCACATTATTTTATTTCTTGGCATATAAACATGCATTTCATTGGCGCATGTATTTTATCGATCTAGACTAGTATATTGCATACACATTGTGGAAACACTAAATTCTTAGAATTGATTTAACAATTCTGCACTGCTAAAATTCGCGCCAAGAACATTTTGCTAAACCTAATCATAATCTCGTTTGCTTTAAAGAAAGTGTTCAATTACTAAGAGAAATATTCCTATTCGTAGCTCAAAATTTATGGTGTCATTCATGATATACATGTAGTTGTATAAAAGAACTCTTAATATCTTTCAAAATGCAATCAGACTGGTTATCATTTACATGAAAAAAATTTGTGCTTGTACCCTTCCGTTGGTTTTTTCTTAAATCGGATTCAAATGCTACGCCTAGCTCGATATATCAATATATAAATATAAGAAATTTGTGAACATTTTCAGTCATCTTCAGACATCTTCAGTCGACAGAACTCTACTTATTCGTATCTCTTACCTATCTAGAATTTCATTTAAATTGATTTCTATTAATTAGACAAAAATAGTTAATAACAAAATTTTTATCATAGTAACAAAATTTTGCATAGTAAAATATATGGGAAAATCGAAATCAAAATCGCTATCCTGAATTATAATTAGTTTTTTTTCTAAATTCCATTGCAGGCAAAAATCTAAGCAAATGTTCAAGCTCACAATTTTTCCATTCTAAAATAGACTTCTTGATTTTTCTGCTACTCAAAAAATATTGATTTACTCAATATTGTTTAAATGCTTTTTAAATTTATCAATACCTCCTTACAGTTAATCAAATGTAGATAGGCCTAATCATATTCTAAATTAAAAACTTTAATATTCTAATAATTTTTTTGCCTAATTCCATGTGAACTTCTCAGGTTCATTCTTCAGAACTTATTGAAATTGAAAAATTTTCATATCATTTCATGTACCTGTAGGATTCTTTGTGCATCATCCATTGCGCATAATAATTGGCGTTCTGCTCTTTTGCTTCTCCTGATCCAATATTCTGTAAGATCTTAAAATCCTTTTGCCTCCCTATAAGTATTTGTAAAATATATTAGTTCTGACTATATAGCATTCCAATCTCTGATTTCTATAGATGATTATTTGGAAACTCGCATTTAGAATTTCGGTTCTTGATAACATATTTATTATACACATATTGATGTAATTTTAGAACTTCATTATGATACAAAGTAGGGCCTAAGTAAATGGAAGTAAATTATTTATATACATGTAGTAGTTAGGTATATCGCTATTATTACTATTAATTATCATTATGAATCTAATCATTTAATTTTACGCAGTAATTTATATTATGCCAGCATCTGCCAATTCTTCTATAATTTAAAATGAATTAAATCAAGAAATATCGATCAAAAGCAGCAGTGTAGCAGCGTACGATTGACCGTTATCTTCAGCGCAGCAGTGATTCTAATTGAATTATTTTATTTCTTATTTTGTAACATTTTTACTTTTCAGCTAGTTGCACATACAGTTGGACAACTTATCAAGGATTCAGTGCTCCAGGATTAACTCAACAAGGATCAGCAGGCACGTACACGAGAGAGACTTGTCAACAAGCTTGTATTACTTCCACCACTTGTTTGAGTATTGACTATAACAATCAGGATAGAACATGCTGGCATGGAACAACCGCAAATCCAACAAGAACTGTTAATTCACCAGTCGATCACTTGGACCTGATTCGAAATTGTGGTATGAATTAATGACTTTCCAATAAAATCTACTGATGCAGTATAATTTTAACAGCCATAATGACTTAAAACCGTTTTGAGCATATAGCAACTCAATGAAATAAATTTACGCCATAGAAATTTGATTTCTCGATACAAGTTCGTCTTTTCTACTCGCTCCATAAAGCTCATTGCATAGCGGCTGGCACAAGCTACAGTATATTGTCCTACTCAAAGACAACTTTCACCCTTGACAACAAAATTCTATTGATCAACGTGTTGTCTCATAACAATATTTAACAAAGGCAAAATCTTTTCCAAATCTCTAAGATTTTAGATTGAGAATATCTGGCTTCAGAAGTGGTTTTCTTTTACTGCCTTGAATTGTTACTAAGTCATCCAACAGTACAAGTTCAGCTTATGATTTATTTTAATTTTAATTCCAGCAAGCTAAACGCGGAATACATAAAAAATTCTAATTTATTTTTGCATATTACTTCTTTTGTTACAAATTTGACGAGACGATTTAACTAATATTAGGCCTACCTATATCAGGATCATTGTGTAATTATTTTTATTGCAAGAGATTTGAAATATACTCAATAAATTATACAAGTTAAAACAGTTATTTTACACTGTTTATGTATAGGCTAACTGTCATGGTTTTCAAGCCTGTAACAAAGATGGTAGGTATATTTCGAAGTCTATCAAACTGTCTACATATTTACTCAGGCACACACATCGTATCTTTCAAGAGTTGCATGTTTCTACCAATAAATGTGTCGTGAATTAGCAATAGCATTCCATTCCTCAGTATTTATCTAATACTCTTCCTTCAATATTGTCGTCTCATTTAGGAAACCAGTCATATAGTAGCCTGTCCCAATTAGCTCATCTTCCATTTATTTGGTTATATATCCGTAGCTACAGTTTATGAAGCAACATTCTCGACAGCTTCTTATTTTATGAATTATAAAGTCAGTCAATAATTTTCATTCTTCACAATAGTTAGTTTTATAATGCTGATGCCTTTAAAATATTACTATGAGCAAGAATCTATTGATATATTTATCGTACGCGTTAATCCAGATAACTGCTTCATTTGAAGGGCAGCATGGAGTAGAAAGATTACCCGGCAGGCAGGTTAGAAGACACTCTTCAAAGATATGTTTCATAGTTTGAGATGGCCGCAGTCACAAGGTAGCGAATCACCAATAACCCAGCGAAACTCACTTTTCCGCATCTACCATGCCCCGTACGAAAAAGATGGAAATGAAATGAAAATTAATGAAAATCAATCATTGAGTTTCATATTTAACTGAAAGATAACAGACCTTCAAAGCACGTAGGCCAAGTGTAGTATTTTAGGCTTATATAATTGTTTTAATGTTTGCAGGTGGCACTGCATAGATATCTCAAAGAGCGACAAACTCCACATTCTGATGATGCAAAGCACTATTTCTTGTTTGAATTCACTATTCAGACATAGTTAAAGTTAAGGACCAACACGATTTTCACGGCTGCGTTAATTTTTGCGGTTATAATTTATATTTTCTGTTCCATTCGGTGTATTTCTGTCATGCGTTTAAAGATATTACGCTCTTAATGTTTAGGTTATCCTTACACGTAAGTTTCCTATCATTTTATTGCCAAAGATATGTCTAATTTTCAAACAAACTTTCAATATTGCATAGTAAAGAAGAGCACGATGCAATGTATAACCATCTATATTATTTCATGTGCTGCGTCTATATCGCAGGAAATTGGGACAAATCGGAGACGTAGCTACTCACTTGCAGTTTACAATCTAGCTCATTAAATAATTCAAACTTAACGGCGAAACGATTTCATCAACTCTACTTTTTCTACATTACTGGTGATACTTAATTATTAGCAGTAGAATACGTGTAGTTAGAGAATGACGAAAAACCATACAATCTGAAACACCAATCGTGGAACGATCAGTGCACCATTTCTGTACATCTGATTTCCATTTCCATTTGAGGATTGATTATTGTGTCGATTATCTTATATTAACACTGCAGGAATTGTTACTTTGTTATTGATTTTATAGAATTTACTGTAGTTATTTTCATTTAATCAAAACTATATTACTAATATTAATTTACCTAGAATTCTGATTTTTCACGTGCATATGTTATTTTAAATGGTTACATGATTAATAATATTCAATTTAATTGCGTTACAGGTATTCTTTTATGAAATTAAAATCAATTAAAATAAAACTTTGTATTTTTATACCCTCTTAAGCTTAAATTAATCTTCAATTAGGTAGCCTAATGGTTTAATTTGAATGCAAATGTCGTGTATATTTGAGAACCCTTCAACGAATTCCATTTAAATTAAGCTACATGTAGCTTTACTCTACTGTGGCTTCTTTCGACCATCCCGCTAACAGCACTGTAAATTAAAATTAGGCCAAGTATGTTGAGTAAAGGTTATCGCGTCAGCTTGTTAATGGCTATTATGATTGTAAATAATATTATAAAAATATATTTAATCGCTGAAGACTCTTAAACAGCTAAATATGAATACTTTCCCGACAATAGTTAAAACAGTAACAGCAATAACTAGAGTTATACTATCATTATGATAACATTGCGCACTATTGAGCTAAATCTGCTCATAACGTGGATGAGCAAGTGAGGGTCCAGAGCGGTGCAATATCTAGAAAATGAGTCCAAAGTTAGGGAATTAAGGAAAAGATACGATGCAATGTTGTGACAGAATACGATATAGACACAGTAAAGATATGATTTGAAAAGATACGTTGCAATTTTTTACCATAAACTGGTATTGAAAATATGACTTGTGATAAAACGAAACAACAGGTCACAACAATACAGTAGTTATATTCCCTACAGTGAAATGTTCATCAATGCCTACATGTATATCACTTTTAACATCAATATCAATACTATTAAAAAGACTGTAGCTATTTAGTTATTCATTAATCGATCCTTATTAAGTAGTTCCTTGGTCTTATTGTTTGAATAGGAAGACGGGATTCGAACTAAAATGATCTAAATTCAGCCAAATATCTATCTTTTGAAATTTAATATCGTAGCCTTGTGTGTCGAATCAGTAGCGTTGAGCTATTCAATTTAACTCAGTATGAATACGGAAGAATTTAAAACCTAGCGTGACTACAGTAAATTAATGAGCAATATTGATTGTTTTGCAATCACCAATTTCAATAATTAATGAACACTATTTCGAATTGTGCACGTATATTCTCCGCTCACTAGAATAGGCGCTAATCCATACAGCACACCAGGTTGCGATCAACAGGTGCAAACATGCTTGGAGATCATGAAAACATCTCGGTGTGGACCACGCTATTACATGGATGTGAAACTTGGATCTTAAAGAAGGAAGGTATCAAGAAACTAGAGCATTGGAAATGCGTATATGGAGAAGAATGGAAAGTATTAGCTGAACTCAAAAGGTTGCCAATGAGAAAATTCTGGAAAGAGTTGTATAGGTAGACAGTTGATAAATGCATTAGAAATAGGAAGAAAAGCTAGGTTGGACATATTCTAGGGGGAAAGTTACGAAGAGGTTATAGAGGGCAAAATGTAATTAAATAGAGACATAGGCAGGCCCAAAATGGGAATGTTAGATGATTTAAAGATTCAGTAATATTGGAACATGAAGAAGAATGCGGAAGACAGAGAAGAGTGGAGGCGTTATATACCATGATCCTGCCAGTAGGGAGTGCACTAAGAGAGAGATAGAGAGAGAGAACAACATAAACTGACTTATTTCGAGATTTTCATGGAAGTTCAAAATCTTGTAGAATAAACTGAAAGCGATTGCCAAGATTGTACAATATTGAATAGACCTATATACATAGAGTGAATTTCAGTTTTTGAGTAGAAACACAATTGTTCTTAATAATAATAATAATAATAATAATAATAATAATAATAGTAATAAATTCGTGGCACATTGGCGAATGCGGCCTCCCAGAGCGTAGAGGAACTATTTTAAATATTTTTTCATCTTTCGTTTAATTAAATAAAGTCTCTTTTTATCTTATATTTTAGCCCAGGGCCTTTTACAGCCCAGGGCATTAAAAATAATAATAATAATAATAATCATAATAATAACAATTAGAGTGGTACAGTCATCAATGAAAACATTGAGCACTATTGAGACAAAATAAAGCCAGCGAGCAAAAAGAAGGTCCAAAAACGGTGGAAATTCCAAAATCTAGAAAATCAGTCCAAAGTATTGCCCTTCTATGCAGTTTCCTCTCGAACTAAACATAATGTTTGAATCAATTTATCTGTTTGATTCAGATATTAAAAATATTTTTCAAAAGTGTCTAGTTTCGTAAACTGACGATTTTACAAATGCATTTCAGGTAAATGTACAAGAAGCAGATCTACTGCGCCATATCACTTAAAGTTGGTAAAGCTAATGTTAAAGTCAGTTTCCTCACTCGAAAGCGATATCAGTGGCGGGCGAGCCCAGGATTAATAACAATTAATAATTTTTAAATCGCTATTAACAATTGAACATTGCTCCTCTTCAATTGACATATTCTTGCCTTGCTTTGTTAATTAATAATAATAATAAAAAAGGTTTAGCGTCCGTTTCCTCATCCAGGAATGATGTCAGGGACGTCCCCAACAGCACACGTCACTACAGATTAATTCACCCAGACCAATCTGCAAAAGAAATGTGCCGAGAAGTAAGGTATTAAACGAAAGCCAGTCCGGTGATCAAAAAATGGTGAAGATAGTTTAATTATGATTGGTTGATTAATTAATTCCATTTTTGAATTGATCATAGTGACTGCTTCTCGTCCTGGCCTAGACGTCATGGCTTCATCGATTTTATATTTATTAGTATTTTCTTCGATCTGATCTATTTAAGCCGATATCGGTAATGCTGTTCTTAAAATGATAATAAACCTGTATTAATTGAAATACTATATAGCGCGCGTATAGAATAGTAAGCGTATAAAATTAGCAACCGCAAATTACAAAATCTGGTTAGTCAACAATGATAAAGCTTAAAGGAATGCTTAAGTCAACACCATTAGATTAATTTATGCGAGCGCGTCAACAGGATCACGGATACGTTCCTAGTAGAGTGATCATCATTATGCTAACGGCAACGATCATGATTTGAGCACAGTTTCTCATATTTCTGGGCTTGTGATATTAGAGATGCATTCCATTTTTTTCGACTATTAGATGCGATTTTAATTGACCAAATCACTTAAATTACAAACTGAAAGTTCCATATATATCCTGCTGGATCTCTTCGCAGACTTAATGGCATTGTTCATCATCTTCATCATCTCTCCTTGAATCCCAGTTTAACTAGGGTCGGGTTGAAAATAGACTGTTTCAAAACCTCTCTGTCCTACATCGTACCATCAGTCAATCCATATTTGTGACTTTTTCATTCGTTTATATTTTGCAGCAATTTCTGGAGCCTAGGCACTTAATGACATAGTTATTATTTGAATATTGTAATTTAATGCCTCAACAGTTCTCGCATTCTCCTCCAAGCTCTTTGTCATCTCTTACTTCCGCTAAGCGTACCGTAGGCCTATTATATCTTTTTATTTGAAGGTTCGACACAAAGGGGACTAGATATCAAATGGGACTTTATGGTCGGCTGTCAGTTGGCCTGACACCACCAAGTATCCATGACTAGGTTTTTATTTTTGCCAATCGGAAGAGAAAAACTCAGAAGTCGCTGCGCAGTTTGGAACCCTCGATCTCTCTTTCAAGACATGCGCTCTGTACCACTGGTTCAAAGTGCCTTCCTAATCTTTACCATCTCTTCTATTTGACCAGAAATCATTGAATAAGGGAGCGAGGAGATAAGGATTCCAAAGCAAGTATTATGTGCCATTTGACTGAATTGCTCATTATAATGATATTCGAATCTCTTGTGTATCCAATCATATGATGTCAACGTTGAAAACTCCATTTAACTAACCTTTACTTTATTACGGATCATCATCATCATCTTCCCTTCCCTCTTGAATCCAAGATTAACTAGAGTCGTTGTTAAAAAATTGTGAAATAATTTCTGGAGCCGAGGGTTCACCAACCGAATGCCCTTTCTGACGTTGGTTTGGATTTTAGTGCTTTGTCGCCATATACGACAAGTGCAGTCCATGATTGGTCTATTCTTCAGCATATTTTTTACGGATGCATAGATTAATCTATCTATTCTTACGATATTTTACTGTATCGTCTCTCTCGAATTGACCAACCGGTGACTGCACGTGTCGTACAAGGCGACTAAAGCACTAAGGTCCATACCAACGTCAGAAAGGGCATTCGTTTGGTGAGCGCCTATGCCCCAGAAATTGCTACAAAAATGTAAATGAATGGAAAAATCTCAAATATGGGATTGTCTGGTGGTGTGGTATAGGACAGAAAGAATTTGAGACAGTCTATTTGTATCCCGACCCTGGTTAAACTGGGATTCAAGGGAGAAGGATGATGACTGTCTGGTCTCTATTATCGAATCTACTTTATTTCGGTAAATAGCCCAAATCACTGATTTTCGCCTCAAATGTAATGTTTAACTTAAACTATGACTACTAAAGCAAGACTAATAAGTTAAATAAAGTTATTTTTTTCGCTTATTTACTTTATTATAATGTTGCCTTATTCTATTAAAATTATTAGCAAAAAATTAGAAAAAATTTCCAATTACCATTTAACGATCGTAATAATTAATTATTAGGATTACTAATATAATGTAATTTCATATCAAATATTTCTTCACGTACTGTATAGTATCTTTGTTTGGTTTTTATTTCCATCAGGATTAAATGTGCATATAGGCAATGATCCCATGCTTTCTGTTATCTTGTATCTCAAACATTCTCCAGCCTGATATGTTCTACGATGATCTAGGCTGGATTCTAGAATTCACGGCTGAGTCAGTGACAGACAAATCAGTATGTAGATAGTTGAAATTCAAGACTCTCGTAATTATATTTCCGTCGAGTGTCAAAAATGATATAAACGTCGGATTTCTCTAGATAAATCTAGACATTAATGGCACATTGTCCATGTATACGTACATGTGTACATGTGTAAAACGAAATTAAACAGGTAAAACTGTCCATGTAGCGACGATCGATCGCTTTGCACATCTCTGATATCTGAAAAGGCAGAAAGGTATATCAACTGGTTATATTAATTATTATTAATTAATGAAGAACACGACAACATTTGATTCAAGAGTTCAATTAATTGAGATCATTGGCTATTATTCGAACTGCTACATTTTGTAACTTTAGAGTAGCTAAAAATATAGTAACCGTTTCTTCTTGTATAATATAATTGAAACAGTCTAACATAACTGGAGGGTAAATTTTGTCTGTCTTTACTTGCTTATTTTATAACAATAACAACAACAATTAGAGTGCTACAGTCATTAATGACAATATCGAGCATTATTGAGACAAAATCAACCCGGCGAGCGAACAAATAGAAGGTCCAAAAGCGGTGCAAATTCCAAAATAAAATTCAGAAATTCAGTCCAAAGATAAATGAAATTAAAGAAAAATGATGTTTACGCGCTGGTCGCAAATCATGGAAACTGGATGGAAAAGATAGATAGAAAAGGAGGGTCTTCAGCTGCCCCTGGTACTGTTCATACAAAAGCAAAGGCCGATGTGATTCAAACGTAGATTTCCAAAGATAGGATGAAAGAGAATTCCAGATTCGCGATGCAGCATGTTGGAAAGTAGATAGCTTAGAGCGTGAAGGTAAGCTACAGTAGGTCTCACAAGAGCAATTAATTTATAATACCGAGTAACAGCAGGCTGCATCACTTTAATCAAGTGAAACATACCAGTTTGTCAAGGAATAGTGATGGACTTTATGTTAACGAAGCTATTTTGTATATGATACACTCTATAATCGCTAGCCAGTGCAAAGACTATAAAATAGGTGTAACATATGAGTGCTTGAAACTACAAAAAATTGCTCGCGCAAGTGTATTCTGAACAGACTTCAACCGATCAATCTCACAGCTAGGTAGGGAGATTTAAAAACAGGGAATTTTAGTAATGCAAATTTGATGGCACAAGATCTGCATCAATTGTAGCATCGGTCCTATTTATAGCATTGGAATAATACCATAATAGTTTACTTAACAGTTTCATCATATTGACCACCAGCCAGTTGTTTAATAGGAAAACTACCATATATACAGAGTGAGTAAAAAAAAGATAACACCTGCAAAAGTTTGAATATCTCAGGCTATTGCTAATATTTGCAAATTAAACTTTTACCAATTAATAAGGGACTAATTTCTGGTGGGGTGGCCAATTTTCATCCCTTTTGGTGCATAGATTGTCCAGTTATGCAAGTTTCAGCAGAGCAACCCCCCATTTTTACCTTAAAATGGCGTTTGCTACAACGGTAAGGGCAAATTGCACTTCATTGATGAGAAGGTAAGGTTGAACTCTCAGTATTACGTCAGTACTTTGCTTCCGGAGCTGTTTGATGATTGCCATGCTCTTCTACCAAATGGTTTCATCTTTCAGCAGAATGGTGCTCCGGCTGATGCATCTCGTCATGCACAGGAAAGGATCAGCGAGAGAAACCCGGATGAATGGCCTCCAAACTCACCCGATCATAATCCTCTGGATTACCATATCTGGGGAATGCTGCATATCTATCAGAAACACCAGCCGAAGCCTAAAAACAAGACAGAACTGAAGGAGGTGCTTTACGCCATTTTTAGGTAAATATAGGGGGGTTGCTCTGCTGAAACTTGCATAACTGGCCTGTCTATGTACCAAAATGGATGAAAATTGGCCACCCCATCAAAAATTAGTCCTTGAGTAATTGGTAAAAGTTTTATTGTAAAATATTAACAATAGCCTGAGATATTCAAACTTTTTGCAGGTGTTATCATTTTTTTACTCACCCTGTAGATAGATTTATAATTTTCTTTTTCATTTTTTAACCCACAACGCCATAGTTGCAGGACTTAGCGAATTAATAAAGTTCATGTTATTCCCTTCAGTTCGGATGGCCTAGGGAGTAATTTCAAATTTACTTTTCTTGATATCTATACTGAACCTCTCTTACAAAATAGTCATTCATTTTCGATTGTGAGATTTTGGTATATGCGAATTCCATTACAGGAAAGCTTTCTACTTTAAAAGTACGTAAAATATGAAATATGCCAAAGTATTTCGATTTGCAGGTGCGTATTTCAATCCCGTTGTTCGCATTGATAGAGAGCTCACACACCGGTGACTGCTTGATAAAGGAAATGACCACTTGCATTTCAGTGATTCTATATAGACGAAAATGATCTGCTCTCTATTGGTTTGTCAGCTGTGATTGCAACAGGAGGTAGAACCTGAGGTAAAGTTATTTAATTTTTAGGCACTCAGAGGAGACTAAATTATTCCATTGATCAACAGAATTTTATTATAGTACAGCCGACACATAATTATCATTAAACTATATTTGTCCGTATTGTGCCCGGATTGCTCAAGAATAGACCAACCGTGAACTGCACGTAGTAAAATTCGAGAAAGCACTACGATCCAATTCAACGTCAGAAAGGGTATTTGGTTGATGAACCAAATCCAGATATATCCGAAAACCAAATCTAGGCTCCAGAAATTGCTACGGACTTTTCTAATCCCAACCCAAATTAGACGGAGATTTAAGAGAAGATGGTGATGATGATATGATAATTGCATGTCATTAAATTAATCGAATAAATATTTGTGTTAGAACGTAAAAACCCAAAGAACAATGCTAAAAATTTAGGTTGTTATAACATCAATATTTCGTGGGAAAATTTCTCATGGATAGGCGGATGTGCCCAGTCCTGAATTCTTGTGATATATAAAGATCAGAATGTCTATGACATTAAACTCAGTTATGATCAAATAAAAGAATTATATCATAATGAGAATATAAGAATGATATAATTCTCCATCTTGTTTAAATATGACGTCATTTGCCGACTTTTTCGAAGCAATCTTCTAACAAATTAGGCAGCAGATTGCTGATGTAGTAGTCTGCCTTTATCTTTGCCTTTTCTGGAACGAAGTGGAGTCGACCTTTTCCACTGTAAGATACTAATAGCCGATGCCATTAAACGTCTGCTAGACTTACCTCTAATCAGGAGTATTCAGTGACAAAGTGCTTAGAGAATCTATAATGGCATGGCACAAAAGATCTGTAACCTGAACTATGTGTTCATGTGCGTGTGAATGTAATGCATATAGTTTTGGAAAAAACATGAATATAAGGATCATGGAGAAAACACTGATTTACAGTTTTGTGTCGATGTGGTACGTGGATGACAATAACAGATAACTAGATGCGTTGGAAATGTGATTATGCAAAAAGATGTAAAATGCGTGTTAATTGCACTTACAATGTTACAAATGAAAAGGCCTTTTGAGAGTTGGTACAGAAAGAACGTCAATAAATGTGATATATATTTATAATATATATATATATATATATATATATATATATATATATATATTATAAATCTCTCTTCACAGGCACACACGGCAAAGCAAGCTCAACACTTCTTGTTGTTAAATTTTCCAGACTTCATAATCACGGATGAGTAGTCTCCTAATTCTGCAGAGAAAATGATGAGAAAATAAAATTGTCTGAACCCGAAACCTGCAGATATTAATCAATTAAAAGAAGCGCTAGAGGTTTCCTGGGTCGAGCTACCCCAATCTTCAATCAATTAGGCAATATGCTCATTTATTGAAAAGCTGCAGTCATGTATAGATTCGGATTCAAAGTGGACATTTCGAACTGTTACTTCGTTAATAATTGTTCCAATCATACGGCCCTTTTCACGACCAAAAAAATAATTTAATTGAAAATATTTTCTTTAAAAATTGAGTGTTAAATGGCAGGGTAAGTGCACCAAAAGAGCATAACTCGACTTTAGAGCAAATAATTCCATGAATTTTTCAATACATGTGTAGAATTGGACCATGAATAATATCTGGAAGTTACATGATATAGAAACATCAAGATACCAAATTTATTGAACAATTTTTGCAGGGGGTCAATTTTTTGACGCAGTCTGTACCATTATATTTTATCATTATTTAATTTTTTGGAAAAGTCATGACCGATATCAATCAATTTTAATACTGTAGATTTAATATTCCAACTTTCCATCTCAGTCAAAATGGCAATAGCGGATCCATAATATCTTATTTTTGCGGGACCGAGAAGCTGCAGTTAAACCATTCCTGCAGGTAGAGTGTACATGCTTAAATATCTAACTTTCTAACTTATGTAGTCCATAGAAGCACTATGTCTTACAAATACAATGTTTCGTTTATTATTATATTTATTGCCGATCCATAATGTAGGTTATTTCTTAAATTAAATTTCTAAATCTAAATATATCAACTCGCTACTGAAAATATTTAACTTATTTTGAAATTTACAGTTTTTAGGATAATAATACCTTCAGTAAGCCTACAGAATATTGACTAATATTCTTGAAGCATCTGTTTTTATTAACATTCCTCAAACAACTAACTGATTCAGTTTGTCAAATTCTTTGCTGAAGTCAAAATAACATTTATTAGCTGTTAAATATCATTCTCGATAAACTGTACAATTTTGTCACCTTTCGAACGCAAATCTGGTTTCGGCTTGAAGTCAAATTGATTGTAACTTGTTACAAAGAATTTAAAAGAGTGAATTAGGAGAAAGTGATAAAACAATATATCTCATAAATATGGAAAAAAGCTGGGAGGCCCAATGCAGGGCCTTTATATGATGCTAAGCAGAAAGCTCATAAGGATTACAAGAAAGCTGTTAATCTTGCTAAAATCAATTCAACTAAAGTAATTTCTGATAAATTACAACAACAGCTTTTAGAAACGAAAGCCAATAATTTTTGGAAATGCTGGAAGGGTCATTTTAAAAATAATAATACTTTCAATAGAATAAAGGTTGATGGCTTTCAAAATAATCGTGACATTGCTAACCACATAGCAAATAATTTCAAATCTGCTTGTACACCAACCTCTGAAATATTTCATAATAAATTTAAAGAGACATACGAAAAGCAAAAATTGGTATATACTTCCGAAGCAAATGATGTTGTTATCGATGTAAGATCCTTGGGAAATGCTATTAATTGTCTTGAGTTAAATGAAGCTGCAGGTAGTGATGGTCTGATGATCGAACATTTGTTGTATGCCCATGAATCTGTGTTGATAATAATTAAAACGCTCTTCAATATAATGCTTCGCACTGGATTGGTTCCCGACGCTTTTGGTATCGGTAGAACTACACCTATACCAAAATTCAAAGGGTTTAAAAGGGTCGTCTCAGCTGATGATTTTAGGGGGATCACTATATGCCCCGTCATCTCCAAAGTTTTTGAACATAGTATAAAAAAGTTCATTCAATTACCAACTTCAGGTAGGCAGTTTGGTTTCAAAGATAATGTTGGATGTATTAATGCAATACATACCGTAAGAAAGGTCATAAAGTATTTCAATGTCAAGCTGAGTACTGTCAATGTTGGTGTTATTGATCTGCGTAAAGCATTTGACAAATGTAATGTTTATGGCATATTACATATGCTTCAATGTCGAAAAGTAAATGCATGTATCATTAATACTCTTGAAAATTGGTTCAGCAAAAATAGTACAACTGTAAATTGGGCTGATTCTGTATCGGATTGTGTCCAACTGCTATCGGGAGTTAAACAAGGTGGGGTTCTTTCATCTTCTTTGTTTGCCCTTTTTGTTGACACAGTTTTAGACAAATTAGAAGCTTCTAAATTAGGTTGTTTCATAAATTATAACTGTTATAATAGTTTTATGTATGCAGATGATCTTATTTTATTGAGTATCTCTGTCAATGATCTTCAGAAATTATTTAATATTTGTGACATGGCTTTTACAGAGTTAGATTTACCAATAAATGTATCGAAATGTCACTGTATGCGCATCGGTCCTAGGCACAATTTTCAGTGCAAGCCATTGCAAATTAGAGAAACTTGTATTAATTGGGTGGATAGTATCAAGTATTTGGGAATAAATATTTTAAGAGCTAAATCTTTTAAATGTTGTTGGAAAGAGAGTAAATGTAAATTTTATACTTCAGTTAACACTATACTGGGGAGACTTGGAACAAAGGTGCATATTGATGTTTTATTAAAATTAATATTCGCTCAGGCGGTGCCGATCTTACTCTATAGTATTGCGGCCTCCGGTTTGTCCTTTTCGGAATTAAAAGACTTTACGTATGTATATAACAGTATTTTCTTTAAAACATTTAAATCTTACGATAAAAATGTTGTACTGAATTGTCAATGGTATTGTGGTTTCTGGCCATTTGAGATATTACTTGATTTTCATAGGTATAACTTTTTGAGTAAATTAATTGCCGTTAATCAGTTAAATGATAAAATAGAATTAGACAATTCTGACTATTGGGATTACAAAGTTTTAAAAAATAAATATGCACTCCAGACAAAAGATTCACCAGCTGTGACTCGGTTTAGGTTTTGGTCATATTTTGAAAGTCTAGTTTTAAATACTGAATAGGTAAATTTTGGTTTAAACAATTATCTATTTAGTAAGAATTTTAGTTCTGTTTAGTTTTATTTATGATATATCTTATGTTGTATATGTAGGTGATACTTGTTTGTTTTCTGTTTTCGTTTTTGTTTACTGCCATGACTTTGGTGAAATAAAGATTATATATTTCTAAATCTGGTAAAACAACTCACTTTAAATTGCAACCTCATAATTTCTCCCTTCTTATCTTCAAATATGGCGGACGAGGGGCATTGGAGTCATTTAGGCTAAGTATATCATTGGGTTAGTGAAAGCTGGGGTTTAAGAGAAACTTTTGACAGAAATTCAATTACCTCTACGTTGAAGGTTTCAGTTGTCCCTACTGATTGCATTAACGACTAACGACCAAGCAATGCTTTGTGCTTCAACGCATAAGCCGGTATCATCTTATTCTTATTTTTCGTCTTCAAGTGCCGTGCCAGTCCGTCCGAATTTTAAGTGTAGACGTGAAAAGTGCGGAAAAATGCAACATATGAAATTCACAAGGAATTTATTTGCTTCATAATTTAGTATTATTAAATTGTAACGCCAAATTACATAGTATTAATCTGTTAGTAGACGTTGCATTCTTTACAATTTGGCTCTTACTGCATAAAAATATGAAGGTAATATTATGCGAATTTTTGTATACATGGAATATTGCATGGTTTGATTGGGAGATTTATGAAATATTATCTTTCAGGTGGGAATCCTTGTGATATGGAGGCCGACCTTTCACTTTTTCAATTTCTTCAGTGATATCATCTATCCAAAATCTCGGAACTAATAATAAAGTGAAGAAACTTCATGCCCGGGATTCAGTGAAAATTTACTTATTCACGAAAACATGAAAATATAGAGCAGCAATAAACTATTATCATTTGTAACTCAACTCATTTATTCATGTTTAACTAACAACGATACAAAAAAGTTTAGCGATATTAGTAAATTAACCTTATTCTCAAACTGCTAGAAGTCGGATATGCTTAAAGATATGAGAAAATGTTAACTGAACTCTGCAAAGTAATAAATAAAAACAATCGTGGATATCAACTTAGTCTGGTAATTGAATGTTTAATAGAATGATGTAACTTTTTGACGTACCTGACATCATTCTTGTATGAGGAAGCGGACGTTAAACCTTTATTATTATTTATTATAACTACAATATAAAGACTTCACTAAGCTACGCAAGACACAGAGTGTTTGTGAATGAATAAATTTTCCAGGTTCCCTACGTTAGAATGCTCGTTAAAAAGAGTAGCATCGTGTAAGAGTATGAAAGTTGAAGTTCAAGCAACAATGCAACAGCGCTCGTCACAATGTGACGGCGGATCCACGAATTTTTTAACAGGTGACCGAATTTTCGAGCAGGGTCCACTATTCTTACTTACGTCCAAGCCTTCTAAGGGAGAAAGTTAATATTTTACTTAAATCCGGTTTTAATCTAAGAGAAGGGCCCCTCTAGATCCGCGCCTGCACTCCGGGACTGGGTTAATTATTTACATTTTTACTTAACATACTAATCATACAAACAGAGAGAGAGCGAGAGAGAGAGAGAGAGAGAGAAATAAAGAACGAGAGAGAGAAAGGAAGAGTGGCTGAGAGACAGGCTGTCTGAATGAGCAAGAGAGCGATAGAGAGAGAAAAGAGAGAGAGAAACAGAGAGAGAGAGAGTGAGAGAGAGAGAGAGAGAAAGAAGGAGAATGAAAGAAAGAGTGAGGGAGAGATACACAGACAGAATGAGACCGAGCGCGCGATAAAGATATATATATATATATATATATATATATATATATATATATATATATATATATATATATATATATGTAGAAAGAGAAAAATAGAGAGAGAGACAGAGAGAAAGAGAGAGAGTGAGAGAGAGAACATCCCTCGATTACCGGCACTATGTATACCTAATAGAACAGTACTCCCATGACTCATGGACAACCTCTGTTGACAGATTCCAGGAGGCTGGAGGATTACCGGTGGATCATCCCGGATAGGTATCGTTTTGAGCTAATGACGTATTTTAAGCGGATTGTAGGCGGTATTTAAAATCCGCTCTGAATACTTTAACGCTAGCAGAACGTAACGATACTTTCAAGAAATTATCTTAAGAAACTGCCTGTGGCAAATTTAAATTAAGAATGTTACTATATATGAGCATTGAAAAATAAAAGCAAAAAATTACCGTGCAATGTAATCCAAGACAACTTCATATATTCGAATAGTCGAAGTCATGTTTACGGTTAAGAATTAAAATTAATTTAATTAAAGTTGCAAAGTTCTAATTATGATAAACACAAGATCGTTGAAAAAACTTGTTGTGATTTAACGTTTGTGACCTTACAAGTTGAACGCAGGACATAGCATATATGTATGTATGTATGTATATATATATATATATATATATATATATATATATATATATATATATATACTATGTGTGAGCTATATTTGCATTTATTTTATGTTTTACTAACTAGAATATTTCCTACGTTCAACTTGTAAGGTCACAAACGTTAAATCACAACAAGTCCTTTTCAATATATATATATATATATATATATATATATATATATATATATATATAATATTATATATGTATGTATATACATGTATATATATAAACTGTGGTTTTTATAACTGATACCCTATATTATTTTTACAATAAAGTCGTAAGGAGTTGACAGACGATTTTGAAACTTACAGCACTTGACCAGCAGCCAATTCTACCAAACATGTTTAAATTTTGTTTGAATATCTTCAATAATGTGAAAATTATAGTATTGCCAATAGTAGTGGGGTCAAATAAGAAATTTCCAATACAGGATTTTGGTATGTTACATGTAGCGTAAAATTATCCCTATAAAAATAATAGCGAACACGTAACATAAAATCTCTGCTAATGCTATTTAGAAGAGCAATCATTTCTTTTCAAAACGACGTAAAATACGTGCTGATATATTTTTAATTGCCAAAGTTATTGAACTTTTAATGCATGCATTAGGTAGTACTGCGCTCTCATCGTCTCACGGCAGCTGAGCTCTCGCCTAGCACACGTAGGCCTAAATACTCAATGCCTACATTAAGAGTTCAATAACTTTGTCAATAAAGAACATACCAGCACGTATTTTACGTCGTTTTGAAAAGAAAAGATTGCTATTCAAAATAGCTTTAACAGAAATTTTATTTTACGTGTTAGTTATTATTTTTATGGAGAAAATTTTGCTCTGCATGTAACTAGCTCGTAATCCTGTACTGGAAATTCCTTACCCGACCCCACTCCTATTCGCACAACTCTAACTTTCACGTTTTTAAAGATAACAAAACGAAATTTCTGTATGTTTGGTAGTATTGGCTGCTGGTCAAGTTTTGCAAATTTCAAGAACACCGGTTAACTGCTTATTATAAAAATAATTAGGGGTATCAGTTATAAAAAATACAGTGTAGATATTCTCGCTCTCTCTCTCTTAGTGCACTGCCTACTGGCAGGTCCATGGTATATAACGCCTCCACTTTTCTCTATCTTCCACTTTCCTCTTCATTTTCACATATGCGTGGGTCTTTAAATCATCTAACATACCTAATTTCGGCCTGCCCCTGCCTCTTTTCCCTCTTATATATATATATATATATATATATATATATATATATATATATATATATACTTATATACTTATATATATATATATATATATATATATATATATATATATATATATACATGTGTATATATAGAATTTTATATATAGATATAAGCCTATATATATATACATAATATACAGACTGACTCAAAAAATTAAATGGCTCCTAAAAACGTTTAGTTTTTCCCTAAAAAGGCCTTGGCTTGTAATTACTTAGCGGAGGAAAATATGCATGTACACATTCTTACCAAGTTTTATTTCAAATGTTATAGTAGGTCTACTTAAGAGTTATTCCTGTTTGAATTGCAGTAATTAGAGTTAAAACTTACACCTTAAACATTCCCCGCTTTAATTAAATTCCAGTAGGCTATTATAATTTGAGGCTTACAGTTTTAAAAGAAACTTGCTACTTCATGGCGGCATTGATACAAATAAAGAAGCTGCTTAAGGTGAATATCGCAGCTCAGCTTGAATCTCTTTTATATATCAACTCAGATTAGCTTTCCTACGTTATAACTTATTTAATAATGAGAAAGCTATCGAGAGTGCTTACTTTGTCGTTTATTTCTAACTTATTTTCATCTTAGGCATCTGCTAAAATACGTATTGCTAAGCATTGCCATCAAGATAGTAAAGGGGTATCTTCAAAATTGATTCCCAACATTGAAAAGTAGATAATTAGTTAACGCAATAAGATTTAAATGTAAATTTAACATTTCTGAACTCGAATTATGGTAATTTTCATTCGAATTATGATAACCTCAATATGTTAAATGAAACTTGGCTGGAACATGAAAATATTCTTCTTCAAGGCCGAATTGATTCAAAATTTAGCCCTGATATCTGGAAAGGTTAAAGAAACATTCTAGTCTATCATAGAAGAGGTGGGCATTTTTTGCATCATTCTCTAAGTGTACTTCAATGTTTGAAAATAAATATAAAATAGATATCCTTCTCATGCAGAATTTCCAGACAAATCTTCATCGAGACAGCGATAAAGAGTTTAAAGGTCAATCATAGAAAAGCATAGAAAAGACATAAGCAACGTAGCAAGAGCATGGAGAAGCGAAAGGGAGAGGTGTTAGAAAGAGAGACAGAAAGATTGAGAGAGACATAGAGCTAGACAGAGCGAAAGAGAGAGCGCAAGAGAAGGATTGAAAATTTGTGAGAAAAAATGCGAAAGAATATCTATTGAGAAGATTTGGAAATAAAACTATTTTCGAGCTTATCCCTGCGGAACTATTGGCGCCTAATAAATATTCCAGTGTGAATTTTAGGTCGGAATTATTTTGCAGTCGCGTATTTTAATCTAAATTTTGTTCCGGGTCCTTGACCTTATAAGAACGGTATAGCTTGCGTGGGGGTGAGAGCTGAAAGCTGTCCTCAGGGAGTCATGTATGCGGAGATTCATTGATTCACCGGACTGGCATACATATTCCTAGTCACTGGGGTACTTTGAAAAGAGGAACAATTAGGTTCATAAGCAAAATCTAACATAACTTTTCCCTAAGAGACTCCGCATGTTTTGTTGTATATTCCAAATTAAGACAGAAGAGTGGAGACAATATATACCTTGGACCTGCCAGTTGGCAGTGCACTAAGAAGTGGAGATTCCAACTTACCATATCTACTGTTTATTTTATTTTGATAGTGTTAGAAAATGAATAAAAGGAAGTTAAATCATTTTAAAACAGCTAAAATGCGAGAAGAGTGGAAGAATTTCGCATGGTTTTGAAATTCGAAATTCTAGATATTATTCTAGACTGTAGGCCTAATATTCTTTGTTAATTACCATTATTAACGAGATTCCCACGAAATTTTTGCATAGTTGATAGAATTAGCTGCTAGTCAAGTTACGCATATTTCTAGAACATCCGTCTACTCGTTACGACTTTATTCTAGAAACAACTGTGCTATCGGTTGCAAAAGACACAACGTATATAACGGTTCATTTTATGAAAGAATTGTCAAATTGTCACCTAGGCTACTACAAAAAAATCCATCGAGATATCATATAGTGAAACTACAATTAAGGGTACAATACAGAACACCACTATGATATTAATTGTAGATAAAAATACTCGGATAATAAACCTAGGTTTCACAATGTCTGCATGTAAATATATACTTTTTATATATACATTTTCGTACAATGTACTGTATGCAGTATATATATTATATATATGTATATGACATATATAGATATATATATATATATATATATATATATATATATATATATTCAGATATATATATAATAATAATAATAATAATAATAAAGGTTTAACGTCCGTTTCCTCATCCAGGGATGATATCAGGGACGTCCCCAACAGCACATATCACTACAGATCAATTCACCCAGACCAATCTGCGAAAGAAATGTGCTGAGTAGAAGCAAGGTCCTAAACGAAAGCCAGTCCGGTGATCAAAAAAATGGTCAGGGTAGATTGATTATGTCTATGGTGGGAAAAGGTAAGTTTTAAGCTTGCTAGGGAATGTTGAAAGAGAAAAACAAGAGCGAATATTAGCAGGTAAAGAGTTCCAGATTGTGGGTGCTGCGTAAGAAAATGAACGTCTGCCCAATGACGTGAGAATATTTGGAACTGAGAGAAGATGGCATCGGTGGAGCGAAGTGTACGTGAGGGGCGATAGGGAAGAAGAATTTCAGATAAGTAAGAAGGCTTGCCAAATCGCAGAGTTTTGAAAGTTAATAGAGCTATTTTATATTTTATGCGTTGATTAACAGGGAGCCAGTGAAGACTGCGAAGAAGAGAAAGAGAGCGAAATTGAAGTCGAGAGGACTTACAAACAACACGTGCAAGAGAATTTTGGACGTGCTGCAAACGATTGAGAGAAGAAGTAGGCAACCCATGTAATAATGAATTACAGTAGTCGAGCTTTGAATGAACTATAGAATTAGCAGGATATAGGCTGAATTTCTAGTAAGGATGGACGTATTTGCCTAATCTGACGAATCTGAAAGAAAAAAGCGCGACAAACAGAAGAGATATGGGATTTAAAGTCAAGGTTTTCATCAAATATGACTCCAAGGTTTTTGGCAGATCGAGAAGGTGAAAGAGCAAGATTCTGAAAATTAACAGAGTTATTGGTAATTTTACTTCTTTGCAAAGGAGTGCCAATTAAAAGGTATTCAGTTTTGGAAGGATTAACAGCAAGACGGTTAGCACAAAACCAGGAATAAACCTTGTCAAGAATGGATGAGAGATGAGCCAGTTTTTGATCAGAATCATGATTAGAAAAGGAAATATATAGTTGTGTGTCGTCTGCATAAAAATGAAAATTTATGGAGGACTGAGCAAGCAGGTAGCTAAGAGGTGTGATATATAAAGAGAAGAGCAATGGACCTAACACTGAACCTTGAGGAACACCGCGTAGGAGGGGTAGTTCAGAAGAGCGATTTTGACCAATAACAACAGATTGTGTGCGACATGAGAGATATGATGTGAGAAGGGAAAAGGCAGAATCAGATATGCCAAAACAAGATTTAAGCCTATATCAAACTTTATAGTATAGTGAGGTGCATTTGTAAGCAAGTAGTATAGGATTGATTAGCGATAGCACTTGATGCTGTCGTTAATATTGGCATTCTATGATATCCGACCGCGGAACTGCAGGAGCGAGTTTCAAATCATCGTCTCACCCGTCACTAGTATTGTTTTCGAGAGAAGGAACTGTCATTAACATCGGTTTGAGGCAAACATATTAAAGTACCTAAGCTGAAATGGATACAGAATATAACATGTTAGCCCGATATTCAGTGCCAACAGATTGATTGTTAAAACTGAACCTCCGGTAGCAGAATTCAAGAGTTGAAGCTACCTACGCGACGTGTTTTACTTAGTATATGGAATATTCTGCTCATATAAAATGAAGCTTTTTTGTTGGTGTTTTCTAGTTTCAAGGTCATTGGGAAATTAGTAGGCCTATCTGTTTTTATAGCATAAAACAGATATTTAAATTACACTCTATCAATATAATAAATGTAATTGAACTGTAAATGTACAAAAGTTATTTACCAACATTATTGGCATATCATGAAGCACAGTGTGTGTTATGGCTGATCGGATTTAATTTTACTATTGCATCGATGAGTATCTTAGTTGGGCTAAAATGAAACAGTAATTCGATAATAAGATTAAGAGTAAAATCAATAGCAAGCGATAAACAATTAAGCAATTGAACGAGTAGCGGAGTAAACAATAAAATGAAGGTAAAATAAAAGTGAAATGAAAGAAAGAATATTGCAAAGTGAATTGCCAATTGTTCTTTCTAGTGGATAATATATCGCTCGATAGAATCAGGAACAAGTTTACTCATCAGGTTATAGCATGCAAATAAACAGGCAGGACAAATCCTGACGAGAGCTGAAGTGTTCTCTGCCTCTCAGACCTTGAAGTGGTTACCAACAGGAGTGAACATTGTCCGACACGTTAGTAGCCTCATAAATACCCGCTACTGTATATCATAATAATACCAAGAAAATTCACATCAAGTCATCCTGATGAAAATTAAAATCATGTTATACAGATAAAAATTAATATCAGGTCACACTGATGGAAGCTATTTGTAAGTCAGTAGGCCTACAATATTCCGTATTATTATTTTCTATACGGCTTTTGTTAAGTTGTTGATCACTGGTGAACATATAGAAGAACATAATATCAAACTTTTCTATGAATTGACCATTTTTAACAGTCCACATAATTAATGTGACATTTTAAAATGTATTGCTTCAGTAATTCATTGAGAGTAAATATATGCATGAGCTAATTTCTGATTGAGTTTCTAATGTGCGATAGATATTCTGAATGTGAAAATATACCAATTAATGACTTATCCTGCATTTCAGAGGCGACGAGGCTGACATTATAGAAAATCTATAATGAATAGTGTTACTCGTTGTCAATCTACAGAGTAAATCATGTTCGATCTGCGAATCTGTTATTTGCGATTTTAAGACGCCATTGGCACAAGAACGAGATGAACTTTTCCACAATGCATATTTATACGAGATATTTATTTTCTTTAATTATACCATTGTGGCAGTATAATGAAAGAAAACATTTGAATAACGCGAATAATACAAACATATCGTTAAAGACTCATTTAAAAATAGTCTGAAAAATAGCTTCAAATTCATTTACAAATAATATTAATTAATTATAAATATAATTAATTAATATTATTTGTAAATGAATTTGAAGCTATTTTTCATTTTATTAATTAAATTTTTTCGATGAGTCAGCTTCATTCAAAAGCAAGTTATTTGATTTCAGTAACTAAGTCGTGTCAAATAAAGAGTGACCTCTCTAGTGCAAAGGTAGTAAATTGAGCTATCAGTACATTTTTCCATCATTTATGAAGACTAAACGAAATTTTGAGTGTCTTCTGTAAAATATTACGAAATAAGCTTTCATATTGTTTGCAATTCCACAGATAAAGATGTGACTGGCGTCCCATCAGTCATATTAGGCTTTTTATTATAATATTTGTTTTATTTATTGAAGTGACACCTTAGATTAATAATTTTACTTTATATGCAGTTACAAATAAAAATCTAGTTGTGTTGAAAGCTTTAGAAACGATGATCAGCTTGACACATAGATGTCGCAATTTAGTAGTATATGTTGTAACTTGTTACACACAGTAATTAGCAACGTATACGACAATTATGTCATCGATATATGGAGGAAAAAAACCACCTAAGTTTTTTTCTATTCGAGTTAATTGTTATAATTTGTAATTGCTAAAGGAGCAGCTATTAATACTGCTTAATTTTAATTAAAGATAATAAGGTTCGATAGCGAACTCAAAACCAAATTCCAAATTATTTTAAGAAATCTTTGGGCATGACATTTAGCGGAAAGGTAAGCAGAAAGCGAAATAGGATGAAGAGAGTGAGTTGCAGGCCAGTCAAGTTTATTTAATATCCTCGATCTGTAGAAGCTGCTACACTGCATAACTGTTGCATGGAGTCCTCCAAAGATCATTCACTACGTGGAGATGTGCTTATTGGAATGCTTGTATTGCATAACATTGCGTTAAATTAGCAGAACTATTCGCAATATTTATGTTAGTCTTCTCTCTAAAATTAGTATATATAATTCTATTAGCAAAATTATTAACAGAAGCTGTGGTTGTTTACTTAACGGACTTCACAAGCATATTTTAAGTAAGCGAAAATGTTAGACATACGACTACTACACAATTTAGTGCAATCTAATTCAATTTCATTTTAGCAACTCATGAAATTCTAACATGTATTTGGAGACGAAAAGAGCATTGCCTTTTTATGCTAAAATCTATCAATAAGTAATAGACACCTAAGGCATATTCTGAAAATGAAAATAGGCTTGATGACAGTTGAAAACTTTGATACATTTTCCTTTAGTGCCATAACTGAAAATAAACATAAACTGCAAAATCTAAATTAATAGGATAGGCGAAATTCTGTTAACAAAAGAAAAAGGTAAAATAGGCTGAAGGAAGTGATAGCGACAGTTTTCCAGAAATGATATCAGTGACGGGAAATTTGATATTTAATCCAGCACATACTAATCGGCACATGCTGATCGGCACACACTGATCGGCACATATTGATCGGCACACACTGATCGGCACATACTCATCGGCACATACTGATCGGCACATACTAATCGTCACATACTGATCGGCACATGCTGTTCGGCACATACTGATCAGCACATTCTGATCGGTACGCACTGATTGGCACATACTGATCAGCACACACTGATCGGCACATATTGATCGGCACACACTGATCGGCACATACTCATCGGCACATACTGATCGGCACATACTAATCGTCACATACTGATCGGCACATGCTGTTCGGCACATACTGATCAGCACATTCTGATCGGTACGCACTGATTGGCACATACTGATCAGCACACACTGATCAACATATGCTGATCGTCACATACTGATCGGCACATGCTGTTCGGCACATACAGATTAGCACATATTGATCGGCACAAACTCATTGACACATACAGATCGTCACATACAGATCAGCAGATACTGATTGGCACAAACTGATACGCAATGTGACACTATACTGCTTCTGACACATGATTAGTTAGAGAATACGAGAAAATTTGTAATAACTCTTCTCAGTTAATGTATATAATAATAATAATAATAATAATAATAATAATAATAATAATAAAGGTTTAACTTCCGTTTCCTCATCCAGGGATGATGTCAGGGACGTCCCCAACAGCACATATCACTACAGATCAATCTGATTTTTTATTATCAATATCAGCGATTAATGTGGATATCTTTGATAGAAAATACAAATGGCAACCGGGTTATACACTACCAGTATTTCGCTTGTTAAGTAATTAAAAGTAAAAGCTGGTAAAGCTAAAGTTAACGTCAGTTTCCTCACTCGAAAGCGATGTCAGTGACGGGCGAGCCCAGGATTTGAACCCGCACCTACTGATCCGCGGTCGAGTATCTTACCGACTTCGCCACTAGCTCCAGCCAGTGAAAAGAAAAGTAAGTTAACTCAATGGTTCAGTTGTTGTTCAGTTGTTAACTCAAAGGTTCAGTTGTTGTTCAGTTGTTAACTCAATGGTTCAGTTGTCAACTCAACGGTTTAGTTGTTAACTCAATGGTTCAGTTGTCAACTCAATGGTTCAGTTGTCAACTCAACGGTTCAGTTGTTAACTCAATGGTTCAGTTGTCAACTCAATGGTTCAGTTGTCAACTCAATGGTTCAGTTGTTAACTCAATGGTTCAGTTGTTAACTCAATGGTTCAGTTGTCAACTCAATGGTTCAGTTGTTAACTCAATGGTTCAGTTGTCAACTCAATGGTTCAGTTGTCAACTCAATGGTTCAGTTGTCAACTCAATGGTTCAGTTGTCAACTCAATGGTTCAGTTGTCAACTCAATGGTTCAGTTGTCAACTCAATGGTTCAGTTGTTAACTCAATGGTTCAGTTGGCAACTCAATGGTTCAGTTGTTAACTCAATGGTTCAGTTGTTAACTCAATGGTTCAGTTGTCAACTCAATGGTTCAGTTGTTAACTCAATGGTTCAGTTGTTAACTCAATGGTTCAGTTGTCAACTCAATGGTTCAGTTGTTAACTCAATGGTTCAGTTGTCAACTCAATGGTTCAGTTGTTAACTCAATGGTTCAGTTGTTAACTCAATGGTTCAGTTGTCAACTCAATGGTTCAGTTGTTAACTCAATGGTTCAGTTGTTAACTCAATGGTTCAGTTGTTAACTCAATGGTTCAGTTGTTAGGCTTAATGTTCAGTTTATTCATCAGAACCAATAACACTTTTACTTTTTTATTAGAACCTTGTGCTCTAATTAAATGAATATAAAAATGTAAAATTATGTTTTTCGTGGAGATGTTTCAATGTAATGGAAATTTCTATCATGTTGACATAACGAAATTCAAGTTCAACAGTAGTCCTACACGACTGAGAATAATCTATTGCTTTAACATGTACATGTATGTGAATATTTATATATTAACTTGATAGAAATCTGGACTTGTTTTGAGTAAGGTCATCATTTGATTTTATGGTGGCACATGTTAATAAAGTATGTTAATTAAGCAATGTAGCAGATAGCTCTGTTTTGTGTGCATACTTTTCTACTTACATCGGGGTTCAGTGCTACAAATTCCGTTCGAAACTCTAACAGCTCTCGCCAAATAGTTGTAAACAATTTAATGCTTGTTCTTTGTTGTACACTATCTATTGTAAATAATTTGTACAAAACTGTTTAGCCTTTCAAGAGTTTGTGTTCAAGTTTGCTGACTGGAGCCAATGGCGATGTCGGTAACTTATTCAAATGTACTCATGTCGATATTTTCGGTCTTCAAATCCTGGGCTCTTTCGTCACCTCTGTAGCTTTCGAGAAATACAATGACATCAACATCAGTTTTACAGATTTATACAATTTTGAGCATATACAAGCAAAGTTTAAACAAATATTGGGGCAAATAATTAATCTGGCTAGTGCTCAATAGTTTGCCTTCGAAAATATGCGTCCACCCAAAAATTACATTGTAATTGTTAGTTGATTATTTTAGGTCTGATTTGATACTTTTATACGGCTACTCTATTACCAGTGTCAGAGCTGATAAGTTTGACTTCGAGAACATAAAATTAATATTTTCAAATAAAAAGCTGAATTTAGCAGATTCGATGCTTTGTTTATACTAACGAAAACACTTCGTAAGAGTCACAACTTGAACGTTTTCAAATTGTTCGAATAACTTAAGTAATTAATAACTAAAGCGAAGAAAACAGAAAGTAATCGTGATAATGTTTTGATCCAGAGCCCTTTCATTTATGATACTCAAGTATATGAGATTTAAATGATCGACGAATTTATGATCGACAATAAAATAGAGAGTAGCATGAGGAGACCCTCTTTAAAGAGAGCTTTGTTGTATGGAATCGTGCTTTTGACATCTCTGTATTTCATATCCAATATGTCATGCGGCTGGAGTTCAAGGAATACCGGACCCAGGATGGTACCACGTGACCCCGTCCTGCACAGGACTGATTCTGATAACAAAACGTTTTCCTATGACAGGGAAATGCCTCTGATCTTCATCGGTGGGATGCCGAGAAGTGGAACGACTCTGGTTAGTAGTGACTTAATTGTAGTAAAAGTAAATGCTGGTAAAGCCCATGTTAACGTCAGTTTCCTCACTCGAAAGCGATGTCAGTGACGGGCGAGCCCAGGATTTGAACCCCGCACATTCTGATCCGTGGTCGAATATCCCACCGACATCGCCACTGGCTCCAGCCAGTACTGTTAAACCGTACTGTGTTAGCTTTCTCGTAATTTTTGTGAGGTTGTTTGATGAACCTGTTACTTAGCGTCTGTTGTCTATCGACTGCAGCCAAGTAACGGCGGCCTATAGCGACTGTTACCTAGCGACTGCTGCTTAGCGACTGTTACCTAGCGACGGCTGCCTATAGCGACTGTTACCTAGCGACTGCTGCTTAGCGACTGTACTGATAAATTTGTAAGAATTTAATGTCACACTGATAAATAAAAAGGATGAAATTGAACTAGTTTCACAAGTTCTTATTAAACATTATTAGAAATTTGAAAAATCACCAAATCGATGTATTTAAGCCATATATAAAGCTTTATACACGTATCGTTATGACAGTGGTATATTATTTATTATAAGATTTCAAAGTACCTAAATGTAGAGGGTATGAAGAAGATTTCAAATTAGCCTACCTAACTGTAGAGGGTATGTAGAAGATTTCTAAGTACCTAACTGTATGCGATATTGGAGACCCTTAAATTGTTCATAGATTACTTCCGTTCTCGTGTGCTCTTTTTGTATTTTTAATTAATTATTAAATAACAAGACCAATCATAAAAGCAAACAAAAAAATGATATTGTATAGATGAACAGGCGCATTCTCATAAGTTGTTATTCATAAATATATATGTATATATATATATATATATATATATATATATATATATATATATATATATATATATATATATATATACATATATATATATATATATATTATTTATTTTAAATTTATTTATTAGTGTCGGTAATATTATCGAGCGCGGATCAGTATGTGCGGGGTTTAAATCCAGGGCTCGCCCGTCACGGACATCGCTTTCGAGTGAGGAAACTGACGTTAACGTTAGCTTTACCAGCTTTAATCGCTATATTTTAATAATATAGTCAGTTTAGCGTATTAATCTTTGAAGTGATCTTCTCTGACGAATTACTCTTAGTCTTTTGCAGTATTGACTTCACTGTTCATGCACACAACGCACTATTACAATAATATGCACGCTGCACAGCTGGCATACGTCAAATTTTAATTCATTTGATGTCCATTTAAATTTATTTTTCCGATTTTAATACTTTTACAGCAGTATATGATTGCTTGCGCTCAAATAAGCGCGCGTGCACAAACCCCCCCCCCCCCCCCACACACACACACATACACACACACACACGCACGCACATAATGCAACAGAAATACATGCACATGTAGAATTCATAAAGTAAATACTCAGTTGAATAGAAGACCCTGTCGTACCAATAAGCTTACGGAAAGATCTAATGCTATGCAGCTATTTTAGAATATATTTATCATCTTTATCTGGCAGTTATTGTGCTGTACATGTCTACTGAAAAATCGACCAAGACGGGAAATTGCGAGTTAATTTAATTGCGTGATAAAGTGAAATTATGTGTGAAGAGGAGCCCACACATTTTCTAATTTCCGAGTCTCTAAACGCTCGATCAGAGACACCCGGGTCAGAGTTAATACACTGGAAGTCACTGGGGTCGTTATTCTACAGCTGATTCTCTGCATGTGCAAATTTGTGAGGGATTGAGAAGAAGGAAGAAGCCAAACAAGATCGTAAATGCGGAAGTCAATTGAATCCAGTCATTCAAATCGTAACATTACTATAATCCCTTGTTATGTCCAGGCTACTGAAGCATATATAGAACAAAGGCAAACTGCGCGTGCAGTAAGAGGCGATTAAACAAGAACAGAGGAAAAATGAAACACCACGTCAAAAGTTAAATTTAAATTGACAAGCCGTCGGCTACTTTAAATCGTGGATAAAGCATAGCCTGTTGATCGAGGTGAACTGCTTTAATGGAGCTTGAGAACTGACTGTGAGCTTTGACGTCCCTGACATTGCCTAATGGCGAGGAACCCGACGTTAAATTTTGATTGATTGATTGATTGATTGAGTAGCAATAATTACTTTGATATACCATTTATCTGAAAACTAGACTACATTTCTATGACAGTGGTGTTAACGTGCAGCTGTTAAGACACTAAAAATTATGATGCTTCTAGAACAATACGTATAGACTTGACATGGGATTTTAACGCCATAAAACGAATATATTTAATGACTCTGAAAATGTGTAACTGTTTATTGATTAACTGTTTATTGACTCGCGTGTCCGTTATAAAACTATTGACTATTGTTCACCGGCACGCGACTGCTATGGTTAAATAAAAACTGATTAGCTTAATTGCTTCTATTATGACGCTTCATATTCACTTACATTATTTCAAAGACCCTAACTAATAATTCTAAAGTGTAATCTTTAGTTATTGGAGGTCTGTTGCCTAATCGAGGCGTCTAACTTTTATCAAGCCCATTATATAAAAACTACTAATATCTATATCTATATGCAGCAGCGAATTGATATACCTCTAGTATTTGATGTCTATCTCGAATGACTCCAATTAGCTAACTAAGAAATCCAATAAATAGTCATCATCATTATCATCATCGTCATTATCGTAATCCTCCCTTGAATCCCAGTTTAACTAGGGTCGGGATACAAATAGACTGTCTCAAATCCTTTTTGCTCTACAACACACCACCAGCCAATCCCCTATTTGAGACTTTTCCATTCGTGGATCCAATAAGTAGTATTAAAGTAAAATTAATTTTAGAAAATTAAAACGCTTAGTCAAACTACTGAATGTAACGAATCCGTCGCAGTATCCAAATAATGCGTTACGTTGGTAAATTAAGATAAGTAACGTGTAATCTTTTAAAATGTGAAAATCTATTAAGGTTATTTAAATTAATTTCACGGCCCAGCCCTCATGGTGCCCAAAATTTTTAAAGTTACGAATACTAATGGGAAACATCTTTTTAGGGTTAACATAAAAACAACAAAAGTCACCATAACTTATCATAATATACATGTACCACTGAAAAGGGTATTTAAAACTGTGTCTGGTGATAAAATTAGAAATTTGCACGCAGTCCTCTCACTCGCAAATCGTCTTCAAACGAGCAGGGTATGGATTGGTGATCACTCCAAGATGTTCTACAATATTGAAATCAAGAGAGTTGCCTGGCCAGACTCCTTTACCCTAGAACTCAATTCCTCTCTCTCTCTCAACAGTTGTTGCGTGTCATCTGCTCTTATACGGGCAGCATTATTATGTACAAAAATGGTTTCTCCGACTATTAGAACTATCCCAGCTCTGACAAGAAGGTATCAGTGAGAATCTCCTATAGAAAATAGACGCAATCCCCAGCTTTCATCTTTTACTTTGATTACCCACATCAGTTTTTAGGCTGAAAACCTGACGACAATACCACGAGGACACTAATCACGTTTAAAGGCGATTTGTGACGTGGAAGGACAGTAAACCAACTTCTAATTGGCTTCACTAGACTCAGATTTGAATCCTAGTGGTATCCCAGTGAATAACTGGGACTTGAATCCTAGTGGTATTCCAGTGAATAACTTGTATTTGAATCCCAGTGGTATATGAATTCCCTTCCTAAGTGCCACATATGATGAATCAGAGTGACTTTTGATACTCTTACTATGCCCACCAGAAAAAGCTTACTGGCCACTCTGAATGTCAGAATTAATTTGCAGGCAGATTTCACAATCATTAATGATAGTAAAATGAAAAATAATCCTTACACAAAATGTATTTTTGAATAGAATGTCTCTTTTGTAGAAATCAGACAGTTAACTACATGCGGGTAAGTGCAGCTGTCCCTTAAATGATAGGGCTGCCCTCAGTCCTAAGCAATTTGAATTAATTATCTAATATTTATCATATTTAATAATACTATAATATTTAAGCCTTAATCCCATCAGTTTAAGCTGCCAACCTACTGCCACCCATGAGAAATCTCGGTCTACATCACTGATGGAAATCTACTTTCCTTGCAGACTACATTCAATTAAATTCAGTATATTATACAATTATAAATGATACTCATATTGGAACTATGTTGCACATTTGAGTAAGCGAGTGAATAGCTTTTAGTTACTTCCGTCTGACATGAATGATTGCGATGGGGATTGAATAAATGGGTTGATGGGTTAATAATGAACTCCCTTGTATGATCGGGAAACGATGAGAATAGAGAGTCAGATAATTGTAAATGTTTTGCAAGAAAAACCTAAGGTGGATATTAGGCCTAATGAATTGACAGCTGCTGATGAAATTTGCAGAACTTGACCAACGGCCATTTTAACCATAGAGAAAGAAATTTTTTTGAATATCTCAAATACTGGAAAGTTAGAAATTTGCGAATACGAGTGGAGTCAACTATGAATCTTTATTATAGGAATACAGGAATGTTACATGCAGCGTTTAAAATGTTCTTTATTAATATTGCACAGAACACGTCACATATATTTTCTGCTTGGAGTGCAATAATTTCTTTTCAAAACGACGTAAAATACGTGCTGATATGCACTTAATTGACAAATTTATTTAACTTCATTACAAGAATTTTTATACATAGAACTATAAATTTAAGTCAATGAAAACTGTAACATTTAGAAATTTCTGTCAATGAAAACTGTAACATATAGAAATTTGCAAATAACTACTCCGATTAGGCACTAAAAATAAAAAACGAACTAACTAATTAACTCGTAAATTAAAACATCTGAATGAGATCCGTATGATTTCATTAATTAACAGTTTAGCTATTAAGTTTGCCAACAAAAATACGTTATCATAATAATGCTGTGAAATCAACCATGAAAGCCTACCCATAGGTGATTTATTTTGTAGTAATTCTTTTGTTTCTTCTGTAATGAATTATTGTTTGCCTTTATCATGCCTCTGTCTCTTTTGTTTCGCTCAGATGAGAGCAATCCTGGACGCTCATCCGGACGTCCGGTGCGGAGAAGAGACGAGGGTTGTGCCTCGACTCCTGGGACTCCGGTCACAGTGGAAGCACTCCGAAAGGGAGTCACTACGTCTACTAGAGGCTGGCATCACCTCAGAAGTTCTTGACTCAGCCGTATCCGCCTTCATTCTGGAGATCATCGCCAAGCACGCCGAGCCGGCTCCTCGCCTCTGCAACAAGGACCCCTTCACGCTCAAGTCCACTCTGGATCTCATTCAGATGTTTCCTAACGCCCAGTTCCTCCTGATGATAAGAGACGGTCGAGCTGTTGTTCATTCCATTATCAGTAGAAGTGTTACCATCTCCGGCTTCGATCTGGTTTGTTGCTTTTATTCGATATTCGAAATTTATCCTTACCGATGTTGTTGTTGCTATTCATGTTACTCTCTCTATTGTTTAGATTGTTAGGGATGATTGAGCTCTATTTGCTGTCAACATCTCCAGCTTAGACATGATGTGATACGTTATAAATAGAATAGAATAGATAATATGTTTATTTTTTAGCAGAGACACAAAATGCATATCGCGAGAAAAATTGGTCGTCAGTGAAGGTACAGAATACCTTATCTAGCTGACTACCATGATAATTATTTTACTTATAGTTCTTAATAAAGCTAGTATTGTTAAATACACAATTACCATCATCATTGTAACACATTCGCATGACTACTAAATAGCTCATTTTGAAAAGTGTTAGGTAAGGTTAATAATTTTAAATGACGGTGTGGAATAAGGGGGAAGTTAGCCCCCCATATCTAGTGCAATTACACATGCGTACTTCCTAAGTGGCCAAATTAATTTATCATGCAGCAGTTTTTAAACAGCCCTATTTTTAGAGCTCCGTACCTTTCCCACTTATTTTTATAATGACGCAACTTGCGTCATTGTTAGCATTGTGTCGACACACTGTTCGGAAGTCGTGGGTTCAATTCCCAATAGATCTAATCAGACAGTAAAGTATTGGACATTTATAGGACTGGTAACATGGATGACTGAATTATCGTCCTAGTAGTCAAATAAGTTTTACTAAAAGTGATAGATATCATCACAAAGTGACACAGACTATCATTTCATTACTACTTCTGTTTATATAGTTTTCTAGTTGCTTTCTATTAGCGACTAATATTCAAGGAAAGTGATAAAGTGTTACAAATATGCAGTCACAGAATAAGGAAGAAAATTACGATGCTATTAATTTAATTAGCACAATGAATAAAAATATATAACTATAAAAATTTACCCGCGCACGTAATAATTATGAGCATATCATGAATAATACACGCAACCTGCGCAAATATATTTGTTATATAGACTTTATTTCACCAATACATGGTAGTTTCGAACAAAGATATAGAAAAAGAAAGAAAAGTAAAATAAACGAAAATATACATGTATATGTATATTGATATTTACATACGGCGTAGGAGTATAATTGAAATATTTATCGCATTGTTCACTATACAAGAGATTTAATTCTTTATCCTGCAAATCATTTAATGATTTAGCACATTTCAGACTTTACGATGTACTTAAGATGTATATATCTGGTTCCAGATAATTTAGAACAACGAGTGTATTTGTTTTGCAGTAATAAGTATAGTCTACATTATACTTTTATCATGTATCATTACACTGTATTTAACATAGAGGTCTAATACGATATGATATATTTCTGAGCCGTATTTAAGCCGTCAAAAGATGCTACAGCTAACAAATAATTCAAAATAACTATAATTCTCATTTATATTTTATCGTTAGGCATTAGTAACCTCAACTCTTTTTTTATTATTTAAAACCAATGAAAACTACAGAGCATTTGTGATTTTGATTGTCCAAGTATCACTGACAGCGATTTTTTATCTTTGTGGGAAATTATGGATACGTTTATTTATAGTAAAAATAAAAAGTTAATTTGGTATTAAGTAGTTCAGGTAGCGTGATGCAACGCCATTTAGTGTAATAGCGATTCACCATAAGAAATCATAAAAATAATCAAAATAGACTACTTTTTGCTTTATTACGATTTTTGTACCCATAATAATTTTCATAATAATCGCTGAATGCAACGCTATTAGAATTAATAAATGACTTATTCAAAATAAAGAACTTATTCTAATCATCTTCTTCATCTTTCCTTGAATCCCAGTTTAACATGAGCCCTGATATGAACAGAAACTTTTCCTTTCGTTTTGGAATTTTTTTAGTAAGTTCAGCAGCCTAGTCGCTCAAAAAGCGAATGCCCTTTCTGACGTTTGTTTGAATATTATAGCTTCGTCGTCTTTTACTACACGTGCAGTCCACGGTGGGTCTATTCTTCAACAACCCGGACATAACAAGGGTAAAATAACTTAACTAATCAATTAATATTATATTGGATTACTGCTGTCATCTGTCGCAATCTGTTGATTGATTGAGTCGGCGCTCTTGAGGAAGAAGAATATAACAGGAGCAAGCTGCAAAAAGTAAATATTAACGTCAGCTTCCTCACTAGAAAGCGATGCCAGTGACGGGTGAGCTCAGGATTTGAATCCCGCACATAGATTATGGATCAGCACATAGATTATTTCATCCGCGGTCGAACATCTTACCGACATCGCAACTCGTTCCAGCCATAGTCATAGAACTCGGGTATGCAACGATTTCATAAATTAACATACCAAGTAACCGTTACTAAAAAAAAACTGACGATGCGGGTTAGATGAATGCGAAAATTGCTTTATTGTATTCATATAGATACTTTTCCAAGATGTGTAAATATAGTTCAAAAAGGAAATGAGTAGTCGCTTTAACAGAAGAGTAAATCATTCAACCAATAATAAGCATCAATTTACAGTATCGGAAGAACCAAATTTCTGAGGCAAATATCAAACATTGCAGTACTCTCTCTATGTCTGTCTCAGTATATTTATTGTTCTGAAAAAAGTGGCAAGTCCAATGTACATTCCTACTCAGAGTCTTTCAAACTTCATAAAGAGAACTTTATCGATCATCAAGTTAATGACTTTAGCCTACTATGCGATGTGGCATTGATGTGGCCTTTTGGTAGTCGTAAGATGTAGACTTAAGCTGTGACTTTATCCACATCTTAATGAAGCCTGTATCTAGAGAAACTATGGCTTGTGAGGTGGTTTCCTCTACCTTCCTCAGTTTTTGCTTAGTCGCTTCTTATGACATATGCAGTAGATTTTTCAGTGACCCGGACACAACAAGGAAATCAACACGTATAATACCATGGTGAAAATATAAATGGATTTTCTCGTTGGCTTGGGGTTGGTTTCATAGTGCTCGATATTGTCGTTGACAACATTAAATGGAACTGTCAAATATGTTCTCATTTTTAAATGATAATGTTTTTATAATTTATGATACGATTATCTAATTTTTCCAACTGAATATTTATAATGTCAAGTGATCATAATATATCTGCGTACTTAATAATGCTGCTTATTTTATAACGCTGAGTAAGTTTATTGAATTTCTTCCGAAAGCCCTTGTAGGTGCCTGGAGCCTATGGTTTACCCTGTCTCAGCTATTTAATGTCTCAATAATGTACACGTATATATGTGATTTTATTGTGCAAGACAAACTCATTTAAATTGTTAAAAATATATTCAGAACAGTAGAGCTCTAATTGCTTTTGCAGTTCTTGTTGTTGCTGTTGACGATACTGATAGTCGTGACGTAAGATGAAATAGATTGATGGAAGATGCACTAGGACAAAGAATAGACCTACAAAAAAACAATAAGTGAAACACCAAGATCTCGATGTTAGCTGACCTATGATGAATTTGAATGTCAAGATGAAAAGAATAAATGAGAACTTTAGGAAAAGTTATATGCTAAGAACCAGCCATACATCAGTACATTTGAAGTGAGATGGCTAGAGAAAGAGAGGGGGGAACTAGAAGCAGATAAACTGAGTTCAGCTTTTTTCCAGCTTGTCATATCTTACTGTAATATTCCACCAACATATTTTAAGAGTATTTATTTCATACTCTCCAAGGTAACATTGTCGGTTGTCTATATCACTTGTACCAGACACTAGCTTTTAACATTTAAACCTTTTTTCCGAATTAATTTTACAGAATGATTACGAAGGCTGCCTGGAGAAATGGAACACTGCCGTGGAGAATATGTACCTTCAGTGTCGCAAGGCTGGAGCCAAGCAGTGTATGTTAGTCCACTACGAGCAGCTCATACTTCATCCTAAGACGATGATCAGAAGTATCCTGGACTTCCTGAGGATCGACTGGAATGACGCAGTGCTTCACCACGACGAGCTCATCAACCAACCTGGAGGCATTTCTCTATCAAAGTAACCCGATACCCTATATAATAGTAATAATAATAATAATAATTATTATTATTATTATTATTAATGGTAGTAGTATTTATTTGCTATAACAGAAAGTAATTTAACTGATAATAATAATAATAATAATAATAATAATTAAGAATATAAATTAATGTAAGATAAAAATAATAATAATAATAATAACAATAATAATAAAATAGTTCCTCTACGCTCTGGGAGGCCTCATTCGCCAATGTGCCACTAACGCATACAGCATTAAAATGCTGGAGTGCAATAGCTAATAATAACGCAATACTAATAGTAATTATAATAATAATAATAGCAATAATAATAATAATAATAATAAAGGTTTAACGTTCATTTCCTCATCCAGGGATGATGTCAGGGATGTCATATAAATTACTAAGTTTGCATAGATTAACTGTACATGTATGCTAAGTGTTATTTGCTTTCGTTTAGTTTCCTTGTACTATATTTGTTTGAATCTACCATGCATTGGTGAAATGAAGTCAGTATGTATATATATATATATATATATATATATATATATATATATATATATATATATATATATATATATATATATATAATTATATATATACAAGTATCTACTACGACTGGGGGGCATATCTTTGTCATAGTAATTCAATATGAAGTTTTATATACTGCACAAATTTTATAAGTTTTAGATTATGTCAAGGCGAATATAGAAATACTGCCTTCTACTTTACTAGATGGTTCACCAGGTTGGTTGGCCAGCCCGGTGAATTGTCAAAGGTACATGAATTCGGATCCTACCGAAGTGTGCCATAAAGTAAAGAAAGGCAGATATTAGCCGTTGAGCTATTCAAGTATAAATAAAGCTAAAACTACCAAATGCCAATCCTTGAACTATTAAACCAATGTGTTACTTCAGCGCTGCATTTGTTATGAAAATCTTAAGTACACAGACTCTTGCTAAAGAGTTAGGAAAGGCATTCGACTGTAAATGTATTGTCGATTTACTTCACGTTGTCAGAAATCCGATATTTAGCGTCATAGCTCTAACAAAGTATAGTAAGATGTAAATATGACAGAGACCCCCATTTCGAACCACGGAACATTAATTTCAATTAGAATCGATAATTTAACATGCAGAAAATTATTTTTACCTATTATTCTTATAGATTATTAAATAAAAATTAAATTTTTGATAACTATTTTATGTAGTAATATTACTAACAAGATTATAAGCTAGTCTACGTCTTTAGACTCCGGAAGCTACTCTTTGTATATAAACTAGAGATGGTAGTCGAACCGAACTCGAACCGAACCGAACCCTAAAATCTGGAATTTTGACCTAACCGAACCGAACCCGAACCCAGACTATGGTCGAACCCGAACCGAACCCGAACCCAAACTCTGACCGAACCCGAACCCTGACTTCGTCCAAAACGAATTCAAACAAACTCTTGAAGTTCTTTTCTCCTGAGGCTGGCGAAGAAGTTCTTTTCTCCTTCGCCAGCCTCAGGAGAAAAGAACACCTTTTCTCAGATATTTTCCAGAGTCTGCATTAAGATATTAAGGAGAACGTTTAACATTACATAGAGATAGTAAGAACATTGCAAATATATAATAGTTTTTACATTTACATGTCTTACAGTATCTAACAGCACATAATTTTTCAGGTAAGGCTAGTTCCGACTCAAATTTTAAAATAACATATAGCGATACAAAGGAATGGTAGCGTTTCCAAGGAATGGTAGCGGGAAGCGAGACTGGTCTACAGAAGATAATGTATAGTCTGAATGATACGGCATTGAAATATGGAATGAAGATTAACATTAAAGAGACAAAAGTGATGAGAGTATCCCATAAAAATCTGAAAATTCTTGACTCAATCTAGACGGATCTGTTCTTTTAAAATTCAAATTATGAAATTATTCAATTTTTATTGCGCCATCTTAATATTTTTGCAGCTAGATTTACAAATATTTATGTATGACGTTATTATATGTGTTAAGGCTATCTGGAATAAATAATTTTGCACCATAGTAATGCATTAATTTTCATAACTCTTTTCGTAACTTCATAACTGACCTGAGAGTTTCAAATTTGAAACCCTAAGGTAAATTATGAAGCTTATTATTGGTTCAATTGATAGCAAACGGTGTATAATATGGTAATTTTTCTGTGGAAGTACACGTTTCTAACAAATAGTCCTTATTTGACATTTTTACGTTACTAAATAGCACTTTATCTCTGAAATATTGGATTTAATTTTAGCCTAGACATTTCCACTTAAACGTTTCTAATATAAGGCTTAGTGGCAAAATTTATTTTTAAATTGATGAAGATTTCTATTTGCTGGCTATAATCAAAGAGAATATTTCAGAAACAGTAATAGAGCTAAATATCTATTTTATGATCATTTGTTAGTCAACTTACAATATTTTAATAAATATACAGGAATAAATACCACTTCTATCTTTTTTCATATTCATATTTTTACCCTGGTGAAAAATGTGGCAGTTACTATGACTTTATGCATTTTTAAGCACATTTACCATAAACCATTTTAAACAAGTTTATCATAACCATGATCATTATCAGTGTTGTACGCAGTACTTAGCAAAATACTTTAAGTAAAAGTAAATGGTTGATAAAAGTAAAAGTAAAAGTAAAAAGTACTTTATCAGAATTTTATTCAAGTAGAAAGTAAAAGTATTCGACAAAAAGTAGTACTTTTAAGTAAAAAGTAAAAGTACTCTGAATTTTTTAAGAAAACAAATTATACCTCGATAGAAAAGTTTTACACGTTCTTAAATTAGTTTAGCTATAATTACTCGATATTACGAACGGAAACTTTAAATTCGGTATCTAAAGTTTCTGAACTAAAAGAATCTTCGACCCAACTGCACAGACTTATAGTAGATTTTAAATTTTACATTAGATTAAATTTTTAATTCACAATTAAGTTAAATTAACATGGTCAACTCAGACTCTCTCCAGTGTCCTATTAAGTAAGTATCAGGTCCAATGTATTCATATTCCTACTCACATGCTGCCTTCACTATCATCACGCTTCTTAAAGAGCACTCCACCGACTAACGAGTTAATCCCTGCTCAAATGTCTATGAATTACACCCTAATTTTGTCGAACTTAAATAGGAATAATATGGCTTCTGATATGGTTTCCCGTTGTCGTTCTCAGATCTAACTCGGTCGCCTCTTAAGACAAATGTAGTTTATGAATGGTTTAATCTTCTGTGTCCCAAACACAACATAACTCAGACTCGTTAATATAAAAATTATCATTGACATATTGGCAAGGTCTACAAAATATAACTGTAGGTTCATGATTTATGTTTTTATATTTATGCTATCATTATTAAATTGAGCAAAAATATTATATTATAAATAAAGTATATTTGTGTATTTGTGATAATTATCTTCCATCACTTTCACTATCAAACCTACAATTCTCTACAGAAGATTTTAAAATTAGAGTTAAATCAGTCAACCCACGTACACTGTAGATCATAGGCTTTGATTCACGTCACACACCTGATTTAGGGCAGTTACTGGCGCTAGCTTTACAGATATGATATCGAAGAATCTGTATTACTTTCTTATTCTCTTTGTATTAACAATTTTATTAATTAGTACAAAATATGGACATAGATATTTATACAGTTTTCAAAAATTAAGTAACGCGACTTTTTCACTTAAGTGGTTAAAAGTAAAAGTAGAAAGTACTACAAAAATTACTTCGTTACAAGTAAAGAGTACCTGGGCAAACAGGGTACTTCGTAACAAGTAAAAGTATCGCTTGAGTACTTTTTACTTGTAACGAAGTATTTTTACTTCGTTACTTCACAACACTGATTATTATAAGTAAGGTTAAGCAATTACAACAGTATCAAAACCAAAATCGTTTCGAACTCTTGCGAGATGGAAAGCAAGCCGAACCCGAACCGAACCCGAATCCTTGTTAGAAAGATGCCGAACCGAACCGAACTCTCAAATTGTGAAAGGCTAACCGAACCCGAACCGACCTTTCATTTTCAACGAACCAAATCGAACTGAACTCTGGAAATTCATAAAATTCCCATCTCTAATATAAACTAGTCTATGTATATAAGCTAGACTATGTATTCGAACCTGCCTGCATATAGGCATATTCTGTTATATATATATATATATATATATATATATATATATATATATATATATATATATATATATATATATATATATACAGGGTGAGTAAAAAAATGACAACACCTGCAAAATGTTTGAATATCTCAGGCTATTGTTAATATTTGTAAATTAAACTTTTACCAATTAATAAGGGACTAATTTCTGGTGGGGTGGCCAATTTTCATCCATTTTGGTGCATAGATTGTCCAGTTATGCAAGTTTCAGCAGAGCAACCCCCCATTTTTACCTTAAAATGGCGTTTGCTACAACGGTAAGGGCAGATTGCACTTCATTGACGAGAAGGTAAGGTTGAACTCTCAGTATTACGTCAGTACTTTGCTTCCGGAGCTGTTTGATGATTGCCATGCTCTTCTACCAAATGGTTTCATCTTTCAGCAGAATGGTGCTCCGGCAGATGCATCTCGTCATGCACAGGAAAGGATCAGCGAGAGAAACCCGGATTACATCAAGAAGAATGAATGGCCTCCAAACTCACCCGATCATAATCCTCTGGATTACCATATCTGGGGAACCATGCTGCATCTCTATCAGAAACACCAGCCGAAGCCTAAAAACAAGACAGAACTGCAGGAGGTGCTTTACGCCATTTTTAGGTAAAAATAGGGGGGTTGCTCTGCTGAAACTTGCATAACTGGCCTGTCTATGTACCAAAATGGATGAAAAGTGGCCACCCCATCAAAAATTAGTCCTTTAGTAATTGGTAAAAGATTTATTGTAAAATATTAACAATAGCCTGAGATATTCAAACTTTTTGCAGGTGTTATCTTTTTTTTACTCACCCTATATAATGGTTTACCGCCCGTTTCCTCATTCTAGATATATATATATATATATATATATATATATGTGTGTATATGTATATGTGTGCTTGTGCGTGTGTGTATAAACATGATTGTGGAAATTTCTGAAAATTGTCATTCTCGTTTGAACTACTCTTTAATCCAACAAATAATTCATGCTGCTGTTACCATTCTTAAATTTTAAAAAGTCGATCTTCTATGTTCTGTGACAGTGTTGAAAAGTCTACAGATCAGGTTATAAAGCCCATTAACCTTATATCGTTAACTGAATGGGCGAAACACGTACCAAGGGATGTCAAAACAAGAGTTCGAAAGATTGCACCGATGCTCGAAAAATTAGGTATGGTTTTTTTATTTACACTAAACAGATTAGAATGAAATAAATCATTCTTGTCCTATAGAGAACAGAGAGGATTGGCTGGAACCAAACGTTACAAATGAAGAAATCCTGAAGAGAGTGCCTGCAGATAGGCAGTTGATAAATGCTGTGAAAAATAAGAAAAAGAGATGTATAGGACACATTCTATGGGGAGATAGTTTACTAAAGAAGGTCAAGGTAGAATGAAAGGAAAGAGAAGAAGAGGTAGACCGAGATTAGGAAAACTAGATGATTTAAAAATTTAATCTTTTGCAGACATAAAGAGAAAAACGAATGATAGAGAAGAGTGGGGGTGTTATATCCCACGGACCTGCCAGTAGGCACTACAAAGAGAGAGAGAGAGAGAAGGAGTGAAAGAAAGAGATAGTGCATACATAAGGTATGGATATGGTAAAGCCATTTGTGATGGGATTAACTTGCTAACTTACGAAGTGCTCTTTTCGGAGTGTGAATGAAATCTCTGGGTACTAATATGTAGGCCTACATTGGACAAATCACTTGGCCGAACAAGAGAGAAAGATAGAGAGAGAGAGAAAGAGAGTTAGAGAAAGAGAGAGAGAGAGAAAGAGAGAGATATTTAGATGCTTGTGCGACTCCTTTTATGATGATCTCTAGTAGCGAGATAACTTGTATTGACGATGATCAGATATATTTTCCTTTATTTTAATAATTACTATCGATTCCATATATAGGACATTTATAGGCACGAGGTTAATACATGACAGTAATCCTTAATTTTATTATGATGGTATTATTACAGTAATATGACAAGTTAGTACAATTGTTATTGTGTTAGTCTGTTTCAGTGGCACTTTGGCTAATGCGACTTCCCAGATTGTCGATGAATTATTTTAATCGCTTCTTTTTCTAACTTTTAATTAAATAATGTGTCTTTTATCTTATTTTTTAGCCCAGGGACCTTTACAGCCAAGTGCAATAACACAAAATTGTTATAGTAATATTAAAATCTATTTTATTTCTGCTTGTGTGCAGGTTATGATCCCAACGCATTCCCTCCTAATTACGGGCAGCCAGACAAACTCGTGGAAGACAACACCAGGAAGGTGCGAGACAATCAGAAATTCTGGAATGAAAAAGCTTTAGCTATCCGCAATGTCGCCAAAACTCCCGGACCCCTCAACGATTTCCTGGAGGATCAGGAATTGAAATTCGCGATGGAAAGACAGGCTGAGGAGGAAAGACGGAATGCCATGGCAATGGAAAGAGGTGAAATGTCGCCAAGGTTAAGTGGTGGAATAAGAGGCTTTCGAGTGCCTCATCGGAGGATAAAGAGGTGATGTTCTCAGGACATCATGATTTGAGTTTAGTTCAGATAATGTTCGCTCTGTTTCAAGTCATCTTGCGAATAGAAATTTATTTTGTTAGTAAATGCAACCGTGCTGCCTTGTATGTCATATCATACATCGTCATCATCGTCTTCGTCATCATCATCATCATCATCATCTCATCATCATCATCACCTTCATCATCATCACCACCACCATCTTTCCTCAAATCCCAGTCTAGGGATAACCAGAGCCGGGATATAAGCTTGGAAAGCTAATGTTAACGTTAGTTTCCTCACTCGAAAGCGATGTCAGTGACGGCAGAGCCCAGGATTTGAACCCCACATATACTGATCCGCGGTCAAATATCTTACCGACATCGCCACTGGCTCCAGCCAGTACAAATAGACCTTCTTCAATCCTCTATGACGCATACCAAGTCATCAGCCATCCCAATTTTTTTTCATCTCTCTTAATCGTCGCATTCCATGTAGCCTATGTCATCTGATATATCTAACAAAATTTAATATACTTTCATTCTCTAGTGTTCTTCCAAGTGGCAGATCCACGGTACATATTGCTATTCATACTCAGAGTCTATGTTCACGCTCCTTAAACAGCGTGAAAACACTCTACAGATATTTAAGCAACTGTTAATGGTGGGAATTCTCTATAGCCGCATTTCTTTAAAAAAAAATACAATTCAAATACTCAATCACCGTTCATAGCTCGATTAATCAAAGAATATGCGATATTATAGTATAAAAGCACATTAATAATCTAAGAAAGTAGCCAACTTAAAACTACTTCGCTTGGTATATTACATTAATGTTGTACTATAGAGTTTAGTACGGTAAGTTAAGTAATTGACATTAAATTCTCTGATTTTTTTATTTAAAACTATATGTACATGTAGGCTATTTTTATATGAATATATATTTTCTATAAATCTATGTTTATATGAAACTATGTATTCCTTTCAGTGACACATTAAAATATTCGTTGAATTAATATTCAAAATATCTAGTTATGTTTGAGCTTCTAAGATAAATGTACCTACAAAGTATGTTGCTAATGTAATTCTCTGTTATTTTATAAGTTGAGTATTGGAAAACACGTATATAATGCGAAGTTGTAATGTTTTAAGATTGTGTTCACAGGTTTACTAGCTGCCGTGAATCTTGCTATGTCTCCCCTTGGTGGGCTACTATAAATTATCATTTGTGGAGCAATGTTGAGGCCTAAGCCAATTAAAACAACAGTCGTTTAGAATTAGCAATACAACGGCACAATTTTTATTCTAAGTTATTAACTGCACACAAATATCAGTATAGAATGTACACATAAACAGGAGAGAAAATGTTATCTCAAGGAACGTTAGTATACAAGAAATTTGTTCTGTTCTGGATCTAGAAGGCAGCAAGAGACGAGTTTTCGACAGGAAGTGTAATGTACAAATATATTTACATGTATATATTAGGAAAAAGCGTTAACTTGAAACAGATTTTAATGTCACTTTCAGCTTTCGAAAAGTCAAATCAGTGACGGGATTAAACATTCAATTCGAAAATTTGGAATTCGAGATTTCAACCCCGCACATACCGATACGATATGTGCCCGATCCGATATATTGTGTAACTGAAATATAAATTTGCAGTCTTTGGATGAAAATACTTAATTCTGAATATTTATATATTATCTATATGGATGTGCTGTGCTTTGTTTTAGCTGAATCATATCATGCGCTTCAGTGATAATTAATTGCTTGATTAAGATGAATAAAATGATATCGGTGAATTATTGCTTAACCGGTCACGCCTGTCTAGTCAGTCATTTCCTATCTTCAGTACTTCTGCAGCTAAGACCTCTGAATGACCTTTAGAGAAAAGGTCAGGCTATTAGAGGCGGAGCTAACCTCTTTATCTCTCAGAGCTGCACCTGACGCTCTATATGGACTCATGCCAAGAGTGCAAAGAGTGACAAAGAGAAAACCTTCGTCATCAGACACTGGCTGGAACCAGACGCGAAGTCGGTAAGATATTCGACCGCGGATCAGTATGTGCGGGGTCAAATCCTAGGCTCGCCCGTCACTGACATCGCTTTCGAATAAGAAAACTAACGTTTAACATTAGTTCTTTTAAAAATCCTGAAGTCGAGCTTCTCTAGACGATTTTGAAATTTATTTATGTATTTATTTATTTAAATATTATTATAATTTCGCATTATTTATTTTGTTTCTTATCTATTTATCACGACGTATATGATTAAGAACACAGCGATTATTCTTAAGATCGGAAATAGAAGTTAGAAACAAAGATATGTGACGAAATTTAGTAAAATTCTTAACCATCAAATGCTGCATGTAATTTAACAAATATTTAAGTTGTGACGATATCAATGAATGCAAAACATAATTACCATACGACCTTAATATGTTTAATAAGAAATGAATTTACAATAAAAACTAGAGTAAAATAAAAATTTGTTTAGATTTCGGAAGCAAATAACCTGTGTAATTCTAAGTGAAATTTTCACTTAATAATAGAAAAATGAGTATGGATTGAAAACTATTCAGTGATATATTATCAATACATCAGTAAGAACCAAAAATTTGTAAAGAAGGGACTAATTTTTAAATTATAGAGACACAAAGCAGCGAAATGGGCGACAATGACGCTATAAACTAACCTCCAAGCTTCCTCTTAAACTCTAATTGAAACATAGGCCACCTACGAGGCTGTGATCAACCTTTATAAGAACTCGAATCATCCTCAATCCTCAGAACGATTGATTGAGGGAACGCCTTCCAATCAAATGAGTTATTTTCTCAGCGGGCCATCTGTGAGCGTGATCCCAAAGGGAGTGATTATGTTAATAAACAGTCAGCTAGAAGTAATGACGCATCCGAGGAATGATATGGGTGTTCTCATAATGGGGTTCTTATAATAGGGGTGCTCTTATAGGGATGTTCATATAAGGGTGTTCTTATAGGGGTGTTCTTATAGAGGTGTTCTAATAGGAGTGTTCTTATACTGGTGTTATATATGGGTGTTCTTATGGTGGGTGTTCAGTTGACACTGACATGATCGGGTGTTTTACATACAATTTAATGAAAACAAAAGAATATACCTATTTCCTTGCTCCTGTCTATGCCAATGGCGTTTCAAGCAAAACAATCAAGCATGGCTTTAGTACAGTCATTACAGTGTTTATTTTATTCGTCATTTACTTTATTAGTTTAGTAAATGTTTGCTAATTTTGGCTAAGCAGTAGGGAGAAAGCAATATTCAAAGCAATACAAGCTCCATTAAGGAATACCTTATAATCTAGGATTTACACATTAATAACTCTCTTCGAGCTTTTTTGTAGAAAAACACACGATAGAACGTTTAGCATTGACTACATAGGCCAATGGTATCAAATAAAATAGGCCTACATGTATTCAGTAACCTTTGTATATTGCAAACTTTACGCAGGCGGAACGTGTCTTTCATTTTGAGGGGGATAATTTAGGGTGTTTGCAGACCTTGGCAAATGCCTTAACCCGGCCTGAGAACAATGAGTTAATAGGACAGGAAGGGCGTTTCCATACGAGGCGTGGCCTGCCGAAGTTGAGACAGAGAGAGGTTTTAAAGAGAGATACATTTAAGAGGCAAGAACCTATTTAAGGTGGTTTGTTTCAATAGGACATTTTTCAAAGTAATGCGATTACAGTGCTGTTTAATACGCCCCATTAGGAGAAACGTGGGGATAAGAAATATATCTACAGGTTTCTGGGCTACATCGCATTGGAAATGCATCCGGCGAATTAGATACAAATGAAGTGTGAATGTCGATAATAGGCCCATTGTGTAAGAATTCTGACGCCACTAGCTTCTACAATTCTACTTAGAATATTCTACAATTTACAATTTAGTTAATTTCGATGGTTGGCTAAAGGTCATAATAATACTGTCAATAGTAAGTATATTTATAAAGCGCCGCTCAATGCTCAATGCTCAATGCTCAATGCTCAATGCTCAATGCTCAATGCTCAATGCTCAATGCTCAATGCTCAATGCTCAATGCTCAATGCTCAATGCTCAATGCCACAATAGCGCTGACAGTGAAGGTCATATTGTTAGAGTGAAAGGAAAAAGAATTAGGGGCAGACGGAGATTAGGAATGTTGAATGATTTAAAGATTAACTCGCATGTGGACATAAAGAGGGAAATAGAAATCAGAGAATAGTGATGGCGTTACATTCCATCATTGCCATGAAATTGTCAGTCGGCGATGCACTAAGAGAGAGAGAGAGAGAGAGAGAGAGAGATACGAATATCAATGAACTTCTAAATTCATAATTTATAAAGTTCCAATCACTTCAAGAAGGCTTAGTAACAGATAATACCGTGTCAGAATCAGACACCTATACGCCTAACCGACGCCGTCTTATATTTCTAACGCGCGTGAATCGCGCAATAGGTCCCGTGCATACTGTCGTTTGATTGGGCTGCGTGGGTAATCCCACGATTGTGGGTAATCCCTCGGGTACCGTCCGGATCCAAAGTAATCCATCTTTTACCGGAAGACTGCTTTATTGGATTAGCAATCAGCTTTCTGGTCATAGCGAACAACTCGGCTTCTGCCATTACATTCTCTCAGATTATTTGGTATTATGTTCGAATGCTGAAGCACGATCGAACTAGCGTGGCTGGGGGAGTTTGGGGATACATGTAGGCTCTTGTATCCCCTCAATTTGGTATAAAGCTGTATTGCTTTGTACTGCAATATTTCAATTATTGAGCCAAGCCGGTGACTTGTGGACATGTTGTTCACAAGGGGCTCAGTAGGGGCAGGGTTCAAATCCAGATCTCTCCCCGTTACTGATATGCTATCGAGCTGGAAACTGTAGATAAACTAGGCGTCGGCTTTATTTCATTGATTATATTTGCAATTTTCAGTCATATCGATAATTTAGTATAAATAATTCTAAACGTATCATCTACTTGGGCGTGTTTACAGAATTATATTTCGCTTCTCCATCTTCTTTACCAGAAACGAACGAGAAAGACATGAATTATTTTCAAATTTTAAAAATGTATTTCCTAATCACATCGCACTGCATGATATGAGATCAATCACCCTTTAAACTACAACTTCACTTCGCCCTTGACGTCGCAGAATTTCATTTGCCTGGAAAAATCCCTAGAGACTTTAGAGTCGGACCGTCTACTACCGCCCAGCTTTATGATCGGGACACTAAAACACGCAGTTCCTTGTTATGGGTCCCAGATCGAGTGGGCGAAAAGTTTATGGCATATCTTTAACTTATTGGATGATGTGCAATCAACAGATATTAGCCACTGTCAACTAGGTCACATAGACGTCAATAGTTTTTTCATCCTATTCTACGAGAAAAATTGAAGCAAAATTATTAATATTTTAATTAATTTTGTAGTTTGCTGTTGCTATTGTTACTGTGATTAATATGAATTTCTTTTCGTTGTGTTATTATTAAGAATTTTATGGGTATGTAGACTTGATGATTTAAAATATTTGGTTTAAGGTATTTTATATTAAAATAACGTGACCAATGAAATCGAATGTTTACTCTAACGTCAAGTTTATATCACTGTATTCAAACTATCTATCTACTGATCAGCAGATGGACAACCTACCGATAAACTATCGCTAAGGTTTAGCTTTCTGTTACATCGTCATTAGACTAATTACTCGCGAACTGCAAGAACGAAAGAGCCTCTAGATAAAAATGGCGGTTAATCCATCTTCGCAAATGTATGCAAAGCATCTGATAAGAAAAAATTCTGTGAATGTCATATGGCAATACTTTAAAGCTTATGTTAACGTCAGTTTCATCTCTCGAAGGCGATATCAGCGACGGTCGGGCCCAGGATTTGAACCCCGTACATACTGATCAGCGAAATCATATCTTATCGACATCGCCTGGAGCCGGTGGCGATGTCCGAATAGCTGATTAAATGCACCCTACATGTGTAGCTGGAACATCGAGTCCATAGCCTCGATGCCAGTCTCGTTGTCGAAGCCATCTGTACAACAAAGACTAAAGTGATGCCGGTGTCCATGATGACAGCGAGCACTAAGATATCAAAGTCCAAGTTCATTTCAAATATACGAAGAAACACTGCATGGAGATGGGGAACGAAAGGAATAGGATTAGGTAGTACATCATGAGAAATGAGACCGCTCATGATACTATCTGATTCAGAGGAATATTTATTAAGTAATTTAAATTCGATTGCTATAGTCCAATATTTGTCGTGAATTCACACGCTAATAAAGCTAATGTTAGCGTCAGTTTTCTCACTCGAAAGCGATGTCAGTGGCGAGCGGGCCAGGATTTAAACCCCGCACATACTGATCCGCGGTCGAATATCGTACCGACATCACCAGTGGCTTCAGCCAGGTATTGAGGGTCAGTGGGTTACAGATGATCTAGCGTTTTCTGTTGTTTTAGAAGTCCTAAACAATACCAAAGTCCTAGTTGGATTCTTCAATAATATTTATCAAGCAAATAAACATTAGGAATTAAATACTTAGCAAGTAATATAATGAAATGATCAACCAGGTTGATATCTATCACTTTTAATACGACGTGTTTTAACGCTAAGCAATTTAGTCAATTTTCCGTGAAACCAGTCATATAAATGTCTGAGAATTTACTCTTAGATCATCGCGGCTGGGAATCGAACTCACGAGAGTTCAATTCACCTCAGGATTGATCTCTCGTAGGTTCGATTCTCAGCCGCGCTGATCTAAGAGTAGTAATCTCGGACATTTGTAGGACTGATTACAGATGGAGCACTCCATCGATCAACAAGTTCATCCTTTCACATTTTTTTGAAAACCGTAGAATATATACGTTGATAAGGATATTGTTACTCTTAGCCTCCTCTAAGTCTTGTTTAGTCGTCCGTTGCGACTAATACAAGTTATGATTGATCAATTCTTCATTGACCCTGACACAGCACAAAAAAATAATATGCAATTTAAAAATTATAAAATTAATTAATTTTCTTAAAATATAGTCCTAGACCCAATATATTACTGAATATCGGAACTAAGGTTTTTTACTGTTACATTTAACACTCCTGAAATTAATAATGTACCATAACATAAGGTATTATAAAACTGATTCACTGAGGGCTTTATGAGTAGGATACAGGAATAATTAGGTGACTTTCCACGTGTCTCATTGTTGAGAACTTAATCGGCGATTGGCTTGAATTCAGTCAATGTATTGTACAGAGTCTTGCTTTGTATATAAATTCGCCAAAATTATGGCAGGAGACAAAAGCGAAAACAGAAAAACAAGCATGTATCGCCTGTAGATACAACATAAATATATTCAAATAAAACTCAAAAGAACTAAAATTAATATTAAATAGTTAATTGCTTAAACCATAATTTGCCTACTAAGTACTTAAAATCAGATTTTTCACATATGAATAAATATCAGTTTCATTTAGTAACAAGAATAACGGGTAACATTTTTCCCTGGTTATTTTATAGTATTGTTTTTTGTTAGATTTGACCCAGTCTAGATTGAGTTTAAGATTCGGAGAAGAAGTGCCAATATCATTCACTGCTGGTATGTCATTATATCATTTAGAGCACGGACAACTTTCTGCATGATCTAGCCTCAAGCAGGAGTGACAGCTGGACACTAGGGACAGCCTAGGATCTGTCATCACATTCTATTGCAAGGATTCACTGGGGAAATATTAAATTCATCTCTGGCTTATATCGAGCATCTCATCCTGTCTTTCAAGCGTCTTTTCTAACTCTCTATCCTTCCAAAAATCTACAGCCGTTGCTCACGGTGGAGATATGATGTCGAACTGTGTTTAATTTAATCTGTGTATCGCCATCTCTATCCACATCATATCTATGAATTTGGCGGCTGATTAAAGGACGTATTTGATATTTTGGCACATTTTAAAGTGAGATAAAAGTTTCAATCTTTATCTTGTATGCTAATTCTGGAATGACAGAATTTCATAGTGCTAAACTTCAATTTCATTTCCATTTGGTTCCATTTACGAAGTTCAACAAGAGATCCGATATAAGGCCCTCACCCAGAACACTCTTAATCGTGATATATTGTCATATTTACTATAATTATCTATTTTTAAACCTTAAAATAGTATCTATTGTTTGACAAGCCTAAGTATAAATAATATTTCGCTTTAACCCAGTCTCTGTCATTTACATTTAAATCTATCTAAATGTACAAAAGAGTCTGAAACCACAGTTTCATAGTTTCAAACCTAAATTCAATATTAATGATAACGCAAATGTCATTTTTTATTTCACTTTTGTAATTAACTTATTTTCTTAACTGGAGATCGATTGTCTATCCGTCAGGCACGGTTCGAAACATTGTAGGAGAAATACACGCAATTACAATTGGGTTCAATTTTCTGAAACATTATATTCTTATTTAGAGTGTACGATAAGTCTTCATCTTTCGCATTTCTTCTTGCCTTAATTTATGCGCATAAAGCTACCGGTAATGGATTCTTTTATATCCATCGCGGAATATGTAATATGTAAGTCGTATATTTAAAGCTAAAGATGGTTAACGTCAGTTTCCTCACTCGAAAGCGATGTCAGTGACGGGCGAGCCCAGGATTTGAACCCCGCACATTCTGATCCGTGGTCGAGTGTCTTACCGACTTCGCCACTGGATCCAGCCACTTTGCCACTGGCTCCAGCCGGTATTTAGCAGGTATTTGCCGCTTCCTCAAACTTGTGGTATTGCATATCGTAAGCTGATGTCTGATTTCGCAAACACTAAATGTATATATTGTAATAAGTTTAAGAAATACATTCTAGAATATTAAGCCGCTGTATTCTAACAGTTCACGGGATCAGTTCAATAATCTCGCTGATTTGAGGGCTGATGGGTCTGTAATTCGTCGTGTCCGTGCAAGTATTAGCCGATCACCAGGCGGAGCTCGGAGTCAGTCCCACAGGCTTCTGCGTGATGTGCGGTCACTGTAGTGGTACCCTAGAGACAAGTGACTGGGAGAGAGAGAGAGAGAGAGAGAGAGAGAGAGAGAGAGAGAGAAAGAAAGAGAAAGAGAGAGAAAGAGAGAGAGAGAGAGAGAAAGAGAAAGAGAGAGAAAGAGAGAGAGAGAGAGAGAAAGAGAGAGAAAGAGAGAGAGAGAGAATGAGAGAAGGAGACAGTCAAAGGGAGAGAACTCACAACAGAGGATTTGGCAATTTTTTAAATTAATCAATCATTCAGTTAACTAATCAAATAATCAGCCGGCATACAGTATATACATGTGCATGTATTTCTATCTTTCACTTGTTGCATATGTACTGTATACACACATGTTTTTTTATCCACATGTAGGCCTACACAACCACAATTCTACACAACCTTAATTGCTCTAAAAAGATGACTACTAACTATTTACCCCTCTTTTTTCTCTCTTATTTCTTTGTCTCCTTCTATCCATTCCTTCGCTCTTTCCCACTCTCATCTCCATCTCGTCCTATCTGCACCACTCTGACACCGCACAACTCTCCTATGATACTCCTCTCTTTCCTCAGATTGCCGTCTCATCGGCTGATTTCAATTGCCTGCTCGGGTTTTCCTGTCAGACGAGGGATGAGGCATTTGACCTGTCCACCGGGACCTCCCCCCACCTCCCACCCTCCTCTAGACACGCCCAACTCTCTCAGCTATATTATCCACCCACAGGCAGATATTTTGTAATTTTGTCGGGGTGGTCGGACTGATATAAGGGACTTTGATAAAGGTTAACGTATTGCTATCCATTTGTCAAGAAATGATTAAACCTTGTTGAATATTTCGTCAGTCATTTAATCAATTATTGATTTAATTGAACATTAGATTACAATTTAAATTTGCAATTAAATTACGTATTTTTAAATTAAATAATTAACTTAATTTTTGTATTGTACTTTATAAACTAAAGTTTAAACACTTTCAAAATTAATTACATGATGCAGAGTATTCGAACTTAAAACTATTTAAATCTTTTTGAAGGTGTTTTTGGAAATTAGTTTATAAAACGCAATGTAAAAAGTTAAATAAATTTATTGGAAGTTAACTATTTAATTACGTAATTAATTTGTAGTGTTATGTTCAATATGGCAGCAAAATATCCACAGTTTTCCTAATCCAGCCATCAGTTATCTAGCATCTGGTGGTATTAGCTACCTATTCCCTCGGCATGCTAAGCCAAAGAAAAACCGGCTTCAAATCAGCCCTACAGGACCGGCAAACGAAATAGAAATCGTTCAGGAAAGCTTTTGAACACATAAATTCATTGAGGCACTAGCTTGCTTGTCAACTCTCCGCTCAACTCAATCCGAATGACGGTACGAATTCGAGCTCTGAATTGAGTGTCGGAGCAGAATCTGTACTTCAACATTTCAGGTTTCCTTTTCCATTTATTAATCAAATAGAGTAGGTTTGCTGAAGTGGCTCAGTGTATAAGTGAGTTAGGTAACGACATTAAATTTAAAATAGCTGTTCCTTGAATCCTGGGATCAATCCAAGGATTGTTCTCCGGTGGAACTGGTCAGAGAGTAAAATATTGGCCTTCACAGGATTGATAAAATTGATAATATAATTGACCGAGCTACATCATTTTTAAACATGTGGTATCAAATAGAGATAGATGTCATCAGATCATCACAGATGGTCATTTATCAATCAATAGTGTGTGTTTAAATTTAACTTTCTATTGGAGAACAATAAATTTAATAATTTAATTGAATTATTGCACAATTAATGTGCAATAGATAAATTTCTCCAGAACATAAATTATTTTATTTTTTGCTGTTGATTAACTCTTGATACTATTAATATCTCAACAGCGCAGTGGTTAGAGGTTTGTCTTCCTAAAGAGCTTCGTGAGGATATCTTTTTTGTCTCTTTGCTCTTAGGAGAGTGAGAAGTAATCGATTACAGTGTTTAGACATTGTGCCTGCTATATGTTATATTTGACTGATTTTCTGGAATTTTGAATTTGCACTGTTTTTGAACCTTCTTTTTGCTCATCAGGTTGGATTTGTCTCAATAGGCTAGTGCGCGATTAGGCTGTTATATTTCTTAAAAGTTTTATCTCTCTCGGTTTATATATTTCTTTATATTTTATATATAGTTTATGTCTCTCTCTCTCTCTCTCTCTCTCTCTCTCTCTCTCTCTCTCTCTCTCTCTCTCTCTCTCTCTCTCTGTCTGTCTGTCTCTCAATCACACTCTCGTCTCGTCTCTCTCTCTCTCTCTCTCTCTCTCTCTCTCTCTCTCTCTCCCACACACATACATACACACACACAAAAAAACACACACACACGCACACACACTCACACGCATACACACGCACACACACACACTCACACGCACACACACACACTAAGCATTGGACTGCAGCACAGCTTAGGCTAATAGATCAGCGTCCAGTCAGCCTGGGTAGTACTCGCTGATCTACTGCAAATATTCTCTGCCTATAAATTTGAAACTGTAAGAGTGGATTTATTATCACATACCTCTACAAATTTCTATTTAGAACATTTAACATTTGCGTGCTTTTGGACAGTATAAAATGCTCTACACAACTACAGATCTATAATTATTTTAAAAAATCATAAAATTGGAATATTCAAACTTCAAACTGCCAAAGATGACGGAAACTGATGAAGTAAGTATATAGGCCTAATTGCAAATTGCATATGTATAATACATGTAATTATGAGTTGTAGCGCATGAAATATCATAATTTTATTATTGTTTTACTTGTAATAAGACACAAAAAGAGTAATTTTATGCATTGTAAGTTTATATTAATGCCATTTAAATAAATATTCATGAAACTATTAAGTTTATTGATGGTAGTCCTTAGTTCTGTTAAAGTTAATTAACCTAGTTTATCAAATTTCTATAACCGACTATAATTCATTAAGAAATTTATTTACAAAGGATTTAAAGCTTAGCTTTTATAATATGTTGTACAGAGGCCACAAAAACGTCGGACATAGTGAGACAATAAAGTATTAGAATATGAAGTTATGAAGCATATGATAATTAAAAATAAATATTATAATAATTAAGATTATGAAATTATAATATGAATACGAAGTTATTATGAAGTGACTATTTATGCGGATGAGTATGTGCTGGTTTAAATCCGGGACTCTCCCGTCACTAATATTGCTATCTAGGGAAGAAACTGTCGTTAATATCGTCTTTACAAATTTTTAATCTGCTTAAAATGCAATATAATTATTTATAAATATTGGCTGTGTGGAAATCGCAAATACTAACAGAAAATTATTTCGCATTCCGAATGTTAAGTCCAGTCCCAAAACACGAGGTCAAAGCAATTAAAGAACATTTTATTTACAATTAAATAATTAGTAATGTTCAATTATATAAGAAATTATATATATATATATATATATATATATATCCCCTTTTATGGGGTTGATTTGCCAAGAGATTCGTTTAAAAGATGTAAAATTAAGTGTGTTGGGGAAATAGTCAGGGGAAAACCGAGACTTGAGATGTTAAACGAGTTGATAAAACATTAGAATAGATGAGCTGATTTCAGCGAACATGGAGTTACGAGCTAAACCTGCTGTTAGGCAGTACATTGAGAGAGAGAGCGAGAGAGAGAGAGAGAGAGCGAGAGAGAGAGAGAGAGAGAGAAAGAAAGAGAAGAGAGAGATTAAGGTTATATCGTTAGGTACACTAAGTCAGTTGTTAAAGATTTATTTCCTCAAATAGAAGGTATTGCCTTAGATGCATTGTTAATATACATGTAGTATACGATTTAAATCTTGATTACATATAGGAATTCACAATCCTTGCTAAATTTCTCGATGAAACCGTGCCGTTCACTTCATCTCGCTATTTAACTGTGTCGTTTACTCCAGCAATGAAGCTGCAATTTACTTCACATTATCTCATCCAAAGAAATTCCCATTGAACAAGCTAAGTTATCTAGGCATACTGTAATGAATTTGCTCATTTTCAGTAATAATATAAAGTGCATGAAATTTAAGTCGAAAAAGAACAACAACTACTATACGATTAGATAGCTATTGTTATCCATGACAACATTGAGCACTGTGGAACCAAATCAAAGCCGATGAGCAGAGTGAGGGGTCCTTAAACGATGCGAGCCAAAATTCGGGTAATCAGTCCAAGTGAGGGTACTAGCGGGATGGAGGTTAACGTGTTGGTCTCAATTCGTGAACATTTGGTAGATAGGAAAAATGGAAGAGACTAAAATATAAGAGAGAGAAAATAAAAGAGCTTTCAACTGCCTATGAAACTGTTCATGATGTAGGAAAGGCTAATCTGGAATAGATGAGGGAGTGCGCAGAGTGGAAGGAAGAGGATTCCAGATCTGTGGGGCAGCAGGCTGGAAGGAGCGCCTATAGACAGCTTGCTACGTGAAGTAATGCTCGGTCTAACTAGAGTAACTAACTTAGAGGACCTGGTAGATGACTGCCTGAAGGTAGTGTGCTCCATTTGTAGTAATTGAGACATATAATCATTGCCGTGAACAGTGGTATACTTGTATGTTAGAGAAACTGTCTTGTGTAAAATACGTTGTCTAACTGTGAGCCAGTGCAAGGACTTGAGGATTGGAGTGACATGAAAATATTTGGAGCTACGAAAGACTGCAAGTGCAAGGTAATGAACTGCAACGTATCAATCTCGCAACTGGGAAGATCTAGGAAGAGCGAGTTGCAGCAGTCCAGTTTGGATTGCACAAGAGCAGTACCAATCGTAGTGGCAGTCTCAAGAGAGAGATAAGGTCCTATTCGACGAAGATCGCTGATATGGAAGAAATATGCCTGGGATGTTTTGGTGATTTGTTTGTGGAATGTATGATGGTGGTCAAGAACAACACCAATATTCTTCACAGAAGAAACTAGTGTAACTGTAACATCGGAAGAGAGAGCCAGGGACACATCGTTCAGTTGTGAAAGTTGCGGAGGTGTTTCAAACAGCACGAAAAAAAATTAAAAGACGGTGATATAGAGTGATATATGGTGCTAACTATGATATTTGATCATATGCAGTGATATACTGTCATAAACGATAAATACGATAATATACGGTCATAACTGTAATATAGGGCTCAACCTTTGAATAGTAAAGTCTTTCAGTTCAATTTCGTTTCGGTGTCTCTGACAAGTTATCGGCTAGTCGACGGCTACGACATGCAATACTCTATAAATGGTCGTTTCAAAAGAAAAATGCAAGAATAAAAACTGAAACTAAAAGGAGACGGTTAGAAGAAAGAGCAAGTGTGATAGGCAACGTTGCATCCGAACTTCAATACACAACCAATGCTTGGATTTTTGTGATTCATATGTCGTAGTTTTTGTCTGCTTTTAACCAAAGCAACAACGGAATTATGAAATCAAATGTTGATGGTTAAAACTCGTTAGCAATTTGTAGTGAAACAAATTGATTGCGGAATGGTAATTACTCTGTTTGCATAGCATGAAGTTGTAGAAGACCTAATGAACTCGGTCGCAATAATATTTAAGCTTAATTGAACCATACAGTATATAAGTAACGTTCATGAATTTGTTAAAATTTGTTAAGAAATACCATGCAGTAGGCTATGTTATAATTTGGTTTCTTTTCATTTATAGTAAGGTTGGCCAACTTGAGAATAAATAAGCTTAGAGTTAAAAGTCTCAGCTTTCCTAGTAGACGTGTTTATCTAGAGTTTTGTCAAGTGATGAGTCAAAATACATATTCCTACTACCACATCGCATTCATGCTTTATAAAAGCGTTATACATCGGTTAAGGAGGCAACCCCTTCATAAATAGGCCATGCGTTGTTGACACATTAATTTAGCCTAGGCCTATAGATTGGAAATAGTTTGGGAATAGTTTGGCTTCTGAGGTGTTTAAGTGATACTAGGTGCAGTGTTTAAGATAATAGACGTGTATCAATTACCTCCACTAATACGCACAAGCCGATATTTTGAACAGCTTCTTCCAATGGAAATGTGTGTCTCATTTATAACAGGAAATTTCCAATATAACTCGATCTTACCAGCAATAAATTTTGATTGTAAGGAACACATTTAGGCAATCAATCTTATTTAGGCGTATACGTGCAATGGTTAATATTGCTCGGAGTCTAACTGGCTAAAGGAGACAAATTACGGGTAATAAATGCATCGCTTCCAGGCTTGCTGGAGACAAAATTAGTGTCCTTCAGAAATACTGCCGATCAGGTTTTTAACACCCTTTTTGTTAGTTTGTCAAGATTCCATATAATCATTTAAAGAGTTGATGAAATTGATTACTTAGAAACTTAGTTAATCAATAATAAGCTACTTATTACACTAAAGCGAACTTGGTTTTGTCTTTCTTCATTTTATACTTATTGAGATTTTCTTACAACTATTTCCATTATAGATATTTTTGCAAATAGTTCTTCGCGTGTATATTTTTTAATATAATTATACAATATATTAAAGGTTTGCCCGCAGTATGTTTACAGAAATTTACGTAATTTTGAATTGTTTTGAAGCGGTTTTCCATAAATATTAACGCCATTTAGAAATTGTTTGAATCTTAATCTATATTTTATTTATTTTAAAGTTAATGATTATAACGGATGTCTCGTAACTCTTCAGTTTGTCCTTCAAATTTGTTTCAGATCGTCAAATCAGACATATACAGTTTTCATTGATAAAACGTACTACGTATGCTGAAATTCAACTCAGCAGTTCATTCAAAACTTATTGCTATCACTCTTTCCTAAATGGTTTGCCATCATCTTCTCGCATGCGTATAAGTAGTGTATGTACAGAAAATTAACTAGCACGTGTTGTCAGTCGGTCCTCAGGGTTTAGGTCACCTCTAGTTCCCTACTTTTTTATCGTCACTGCTGTCCTGGGTTATGCGGTTCAAAATATTAATTAATTATGAGATTATTCTGTTAACTTTCAAAACATTTATATCTGTTAAATCTTCTTACCTTTCAAATTTAATTATCCCCGATCATTCTTCTCGTCATCTTCATTCTCTGATGTCAAACTGCACGAAGCTCCAGATATTAAATTCTCGTCTAGATATAGGCCCCTGCTCTGATATACTTTCCGCTGCTTGAACTATCTGCTGATTTTCGTTCATATTCTAATATTTTCACTTTCTATAGTAGGCTGAAAAGCAACTCCTCCCACCATAGATTTAAAATTTTTGCCTTCCTGTTTCTTTCATAATGTTTATCATCAGCGTGCATATATGCTATATAAATATAAATATAAACATATATATATATATATATATATATACATATATATATATATATATATATATATATATATATATATATAAAGTTTATATAGGCCAATATATATATATATATATATATATATATATATATATATATATATATTTATACCTTGTAATATATAATACATATATATACATATACATATATATATATATATATATATATATATATATATATATATATATACAGACTGGGGAAAAAAAATTCCCCTAGCGAAATTTCAATAACTTCAACAAAACTCAAAATATTTGTAAAAAATATTTGGAACTTCTACTGGAGTATTTCTGCATTTTACCTGTAAATTTGATGAAAATCGATTTAGCAATAAAAAAGTTACAGCGTTTCTACAAAAAAATTTAAAAATCAATTTTAACAAGGCTTTTTTAAACAAAAGTTTTAATAACTTGGACAAAACTCAAAATAGTTTTACAAAATTTTCGGAGCTTCTAAAGGAGGAAATTCTGCATATATCCAGCAAATTTGGTGAAAATATATTCAGAAGTAACAAAAATACAGCGTTTATTCTGAAAAAATGTTAAAATCAATTTTAACAAGGCTTATGTCATCAAAAGTACCGGAAATTTTTCTTCAAAATTTAGGAATAATTTTAGCAGAAGCACGAATTTTAAGCATCTTTTATTGGAGAAGCTAACTAGGTAGTGCAGGCCTATACTCCATTACTTAAGTAAGCGGCCCTTTTCAGAGTCGTTATTTTTTTTAAAAGGCACGACTGGCATTTCAAAAAGCCTTGTTAAATTTGATTTTAGCACTTTTCTCGTAGAAATGCTGTAATTTCATAATTAATGAAAATATTTTAACCAAATTTGCACGATATGCGCATACATTTCTCCCCTAGAAGCTCTGTAAATTTCGTGCAAATATTTTGAGTTTTCTTAAAGTTATTGAGATTTCGCTAGGGGATTATTATTTTTTGCCCCAGTCTGTATATATATATATATATATATATATATATATATATATATATACATATATATATATATATATATATATATATATATATATATATATATATATATATATATATATATATACACACTGTGAGTAAAAAAAAAACATGTGCGCAGTCTTTCGCCCATAACTTTGGTATTAGTGAACCGATTTTTTAAATTTTTGCATAGGTATAATCAGGAACACATTTGCTATAAAATAACGTTAAGTGACTCTGTTAATTATTATTTTTGCGTTGAAGCAGTGCTTGAAAATATGCGCGACTGAAAATATTCAGTTTAAGTAAATCAATCGCTACAGAATGTTTACAAATCCGTGGCTTAACAAAAAACGAAACAAGCAGTATTATACTGCTACTGTCAACTGTCAAAGCTTAATTATGCTCAAAGTGCCCTCCTTTAGCTGGAATACAAGCTCGGAGACGCTTGCGCCACTCATCTATTGCTTTATCAATGACAGATTGCTTCATGTCTTGCCAAGCGTCCACCAGGCGTTGCTTCAACTCGTCCACGTTATTTATTTTCTTCTTTTCGGTGTAATTTCTTTAATAAGCAATCTGGCCCTCCCAGAATCCAGTTTTTTGTTGGAAATTCGACAATCAACCAATGTGAGCCACAACCCTTTAAGAGGTACAAGTTTTTGTGAACTCTTAATCTGCTTTAGTAAACACCATTTTAAAATTTAAACAAAGACAGACTATGTTTGTAAAATTGTCTGTTATTGTTTAAAATATACCGGAATTGTCACAAAAACTAGATTTAAGATTGATACTTTTCTTCTACTTTATAATTCTGAAACAATTTTCAAAATCGATTCACAAATGTCAAAGGTGTGGATGAAATACTGCGCACATGTTTTTTATGACTCACAGTGTATATATATATAAGGTCATAATTTATATGTAAGTAAGTAGTATATTTCATGTAGGTCATATATGTAAGGTAATAATTTTTGACTGACTGTTTCTGAGATCCTGGGATCAATTTCTGATAGATCTGATCTGAAAGTAAATCTCCGGCATTCACATGACTGGTTACTCGAATATGGATAACTGACTAAACTGTCTAATGGCTGTCTAATTGACTAAGTTGTCTAAAAATTGTCTAACCACTGTCTAATTGACTAAGTTGTCTAACCACTGTCTAATTGACTAAGTTGTCTAACCACTGTCTAATTGATTAAGTTGTCTAACCACTGTCTAATTGACTAAGTTGCCTAACCACTGGCTAATTGACTAAGTTGTTTAACCACTGTCTAATTGACTAAGTTGTCTAACCACTTCTAATTGACTAAGTTGTCTAACCACTGCCTAATTGACTAAGTTATCTAACTACTGTCTAATTGACTATGCTGTCGTATGTGGTATTAAAATGATAGATATCATCTTGGGTGATCATTTCACTATAATTTGTGTGTAGCATTTATCTCTATCGAAGTCGTATCGCTTGTTACATATTCTTGCACTATAAATCCTCACATTTGTTGTCATTTTCATTTAATTCTCGTGTATAATATTGTATCTTGCTATATATCATATTTATGAATGATTTGATACATTATTGCAGCGCTGAAATTACATTACTTTAGCCATCGGAAGATTATAAGCTCGTGTTTGCTTGAAGGGATTGAAATCGAGAAGTGGCACGAGGCGAGTGACGTGTGATAAAGCTATTAGATATGCTAATTGAGATAAATGCTTCATTGGCGCAAAATTACCTCATGACGTTAATTTATTGCAGTCTTCGTGTATGACTAGGATATATTATCAGCTTGAACTCTCTTTATATATAGTGTGCCATATTTGAACATTGAATCGGAAATTGAGGCCTTCTTGCAGTCTTTTATTATAAAATAATAATACATTTTTAACTCATTAGCTAATTTCCAATTCTAAAATTAAATCGGTAACTTCTCAAGAATGATAAATTGCTGTCTGCATACCACAATCTCTATAATTGCTAGAAAAAATCAACTGCAACACAACTGCATTTGCAAAGACCGACGAGTAAACTCCGAATGATGACAAAACTGATGTTAAATTTAAAAGAACTACTGTTCATCTATATTGCTATAGGAGAATAATTTAATCCGGCTGGATGAAAAGTTGTTAGAGCACAGCATGAAGTGATTTCACGGATTCCAGTTTACAGACTCATATTCGACTAACTATTGCTTGTGATGTTTCCGGGTCACTGAAGAATAGATCAACCGTAAACCGTACGTGTCGTAAGTAGGATTGGCAAGTTTTTGACAAAATGGGAGTAACCAGGTGTTTAAATTGGTTTAAACCGTCTTGTCCTAAACAGTTTTTGGACAGTTTTGGAGATAGTTTTGGACACATGCAAAAGATCATCAACAATAATTTTATTAATATGGCTATTCAAATTGATAACCAAATTTGTAGCAATTCATATAACCTTGAACTTGTTAACATTAGTTTAGCAAACTTGCGAATGCTAAAAGGAATAAGAGGTCTAATGGATTTTTGGTAATATGCTAGAAGTGAAAATTTTCAGTTAGATTAGTGTTAGTTAATGAATGTGACATGTGTGTAGCCTATATAATGTCATATATGTATACAGAAGTACAGATTTTATGATTTGATTTTACAGCTTTAAGATATTTCTATTACATTATGCATTTTTTCCTGCACATAATTTGAGAATGACTTATCATAGAAGTAAATCAGTTGCTTTACTTAGTATTCAGGCTTATATTATGCATGTTAACAGTTTGTCCAAAACAGGTTTTGGAAAGTCCAAAACCCAACCCAGGTCGTAAGAGGCGACCGAGCTTTAACTGAGGAAAGCAATGTGACCACCTCAAAGGCCAGATTATTCCCAAACTATAGGTTAAATGTAAGTGTGGAAAAGGCATGGCCATTTGTGAAGGGATATGATGGATTTAAAATCGATATAATGCTTTTTCTGAGGAAGGCAACGGGAAACCACCTCAGAAGCCATACTTTTCCCAAGCTACAGGCTACATATGGTATGGATAAGACGTAGACTTTGTGAAGAGATTAACTTGTTGATCTACGGAGTGTTCTTATGGAGCGAGAAAGCAGAAAGAATATGTACCTTGAACCTGCCACTTGGCAGTGCACTGAAGGAAGGATAATGCTTTTTATGGAGCCAGAAAGCAGAATGCAAGTGGAAATACGTACCTCGGTCCTGCCATTTGACAGAACACTAGAGAAAGAGAAAGATAGAGTGAGAGAGAAAGAGATGATCAGCCATCCGACAGTATCTTTGTGATACGAAAATGAGCGTTAAACTTATATTTATTGCCTGATATGATTTTACCAGTCGATATAACATCTGTGTAGGTTCAAATCCTGATTCCTTGACTGTAAAGTCGCAGCGTAATGATAGCTGGAAACTTCTATTGTAGGGTCGAAGAATAACGACTGGTCCTAATGCTAAAGTGATTAAATAAAAGCGAGAATTAGAGGCGGGTCAAAGTAATGTTGGCAGGAAACCAACAATCTGATACAATAATAAATCTCTGTATCTATCAACAGTTGCCGCTTAGAATAGCTTGTTGAAATTTAATTGTTTTTAGATTGTTGCTTAAATAAATTAAAACACGTCTACAATTGGCAAAAGCATGGAATAGGAGGATGTTATACGAGCAATTTGATCATATTCCATAGATTATAGCGAATATTACACTTACGGTGAATATCTTTATCTGAATTTCAATTTTTATAGCTCAATTACAACATGAACAGTTATTTTATAACTTATTTATGCTATTTTTATTTAAAGCAGTGTTGTTCCTTTTATTTACATTGGTAAAAAATTACTTAGATTTTAACTTTCAAACCGTTTTAGTGTAGCTAGATTATGATGCTTCGATATCTAGAGACTAGAACAATATATTTATAATTCAAATTTTATAACAACAAATCATATCTACATGTAGTTACTATGTAAAAATTAGTGAAATTTAAATATAAAATCTCGAAATCATAACAATACATTACAACAAAATTATGCCATTGTCGACAAAGCTAATTGTACAGAAAGCACCATGTGTGAGGTTGAGTTCGGAAAATGTAATCTGAATTAAAAATTTTGAACTGTACACTTTAGACAAAACAACTCCGTATTACTAAATTGAATGCCATTAGATTTTGATTAAATGGCATACAGAACTAAAAAATGAAGAAGTACTTGAAAAGCGTCGGTACAGAGAGTTAGTTAACAGATTTGATAAGGAATAGAAAGAATATCTGGATAAGACATAGTATATGGGGAAAGATTTTGCTGAAGGATGTAATAGTTAGAAGGTTGCAGGGGCAGAGAGTTAGAGACATGTGATGTTAGATGATTTGATAACAAATTCTTATGCAGATATGAAAAGAAAAGCTGAGGACAGAATTGGTTGAAAGAGTTCTACTCCATGGACCTGCGGTTAGGTAGAAGAAGATTATTAAACTGCCACCCCCATGATCATGCTCTTCCAGCGCCTCTCGTTTATTGTCTCTTTCTATCTCCTGACCTGATCTCCTGTTGCTACTAAATCTCATAGTCGCTATCTACTATTCCTAGTTGACTTGTAAGACCCACTCATGCACAACTAAGTTATGCTTGGTGAAGCGTAGATTTTGATTTTCTCCCCCGTCCATCATTAATTTACCGCCAGTTTCACTTGTCCACGCTTCGCTGCTCGGACTTCCGCCGACCTGATAGGGCGCAAGAAGAGTTGTAGCAGTTGTAGTGGTGGTTGCTTTAGAGTTGTAGCAGTCGTTGCTTTAGAGTTGTAGCGTTGTAGCAGTCGTTGCTTTAGAGTTATAACAGTTGTTGCTTTAGAGTTGTAGCAGTGGTTGCTTTAGAGTTGTAGCCATTGTTGCTGTAGAGTTGTAGCAATTGTTGTTTTAGAGTTGTAACCATTGTTGCTGTAGAGTTGTAGCAGTTGTTGCATTAGAGTTGTAGCGGTGGTTGCTTTAGAAGTTTAGAGCTGTAGCAGTTGTTGCTGTAGAGTTGTAGCAGTTGTTGCTTTAGAGTTGAAGCAGTGGTTGTTTTAGAGTTGTAGCGGTTGTTGATTTAGAGTTGAAGCAGTGGTTGCTTTAGAGTTGTAGCAGTTGTTGCTTTAGAGTTGTAGCTGTTGTTGCTTTTGAGTTGTAGCAGTTGTTGCTTTAGAGTTGTAGCAGTCGCTGCTTTAGAGTTCAAACAGTTGTCGCTTCAGAGTTGTAGCAGTGGCTGCTATAGAGTTGTAGCAGATGTTGCTTTAGAGTTATAGCAGTGGTTGCTTTAGAGTTGTAGCAGTGGTTGCTTTAGAGTTGTAGCAGTCGTTGCTTTAGAGTTGTAGCAGTCGTTGCTTTAGAGTTATAGCAGTTGTTGCTTTAGAGTTGTAGCAGTGGTTGCTTTAGAGTTGTAGCAGTTGTTTGCTTAAGAGTTGCAGTTGTTACAGTTGATGCTTTAGAATTGAAGTTGTTGCTGTTGTTGCTTTAGATTTGGATTTGCAACAGTTGTTGCTAAAGAGTTGCAGTCACAGTAGTTGTTGCTTTAAAGTTAAAGTTGCAGTAGTTGTTCCTTTAGAATTGCAATTGCAGTAGTTTTTGCTTTAGAGTTGCAGATACAGTAGTAGTTGAATTAGAAAATCAGCCAAAGGAAGGTTCCAGCGAGCCATATTTATTTTAAAGAAATACGATTAAGGGGTGTTATCTCAAACCATGCAATGACTGAGCCACATTCATTCTGGTTAAACATTACTCTTAAACTTTTCTCAGTCGCAGATGGATAGACAAATGACTATGCACAATCTCTATAGACTATATAGACTATATATATATATATATATATATATATATATATATATATATATATATACATACATATATATATACATATATACATATATATATGTATATATATATATATATATATGTATATATATATACTGTTTATACCGAGCTACAAACCAACGTCAGAAAGGGTATTCGATTGGAGAGC